>CM076570.1:1022829844-1023097327 GCA_034641835.2 Pinus albicaulis
CAAGCATGACCCTAATGATGTGTTGTTAACAACACTTCCTTCAATGCTTATGGTTTATTATTTCCTCTTGCTACTCATAGTGTTATTGTAACAAACCTCATTCTTCACTAATTTTTTTTTCTCTAATAATGCATTAATTCCCATTGTTAGAAATAGTGCATACATTCAGCACGTTCACCCTTCATGTTGGCTATATCAGTATAGTTTAATTTATTTTAGTAACAATTTATATTTTTATACCTAATGGTAACATTTTGGCAGGAGTGTTAGCTTTAGATTTGTCACCTTTCTTTTAACTCTTATATTTAAATTGGCGCTACCTTTCTCTGGAGACGGTTAAAATTTTATTTTCCTATTGACTTGTAATTTCATTGGTATCAAAAGTCGATTATTGTATTACTATAGATTTTCCATGGGAAACACACTCTATCTTTTATGGAATTATAATTTTTGTGCATTACTAACATAAAATTGTGACTATGGTCACATTCTACCCAATGGTATGGGAATTTGGCATCGTATAATTCAACACATGATCTTATATTATTCCTCCCGGTGGAATCGATTTCTCAACAATGTTTGTTGCAACGGATGCTCTTTTCTATTGTGGCATACGCGGTATTAAAGTGATATAGTGATATATCATTTCAACCGTTTCATGTTAATCTTATTTATGGTAGATAACTTGTCTAACATGTATTAAATTCTATTTTCGTCAGAATTTAATGCAAGTACATTTGCATTAAAGTTCTATTCCCTCTTGGATTCTCAAATCCATATATGTGGTATATTTGATTGTTTTTAATGGTGAAACACTGAGCTTGGTTTAATGCTCCTCTTTGTACTGATACGATTGGTAATTAACATGGTACGTTTTCTTTTAACGCGAAAGGATTTGTGTCATTTCATTTAAACATTCCTCCATCCGTGTGTGAACCGACTGATGATTGCCACTTGCATAATCAGATGCATCTAGGGTTTATGAATCCATAGTTTATAAAATTCACTGTCTCAAACCGAGTTTATTTCTTCGCTCTCCATTCTCAGAGTGCGTTTTCTTCTGGCATCCTTCCCCGCTGATGCATCTGTGCTTTCTCTACCTTATGGCGAGAAATTTTTTTAGGTCAACGCCTCCTCCTTCATTAAACGAGGTATGCTATTTTATCCAGAATTTATTTGACACAGGCATTGAGTTTTTTCACAATATTGGGGACTTTGGTTCATATTTTTTTTTCTATAACTATTCTTAAAGTCAAGATGTTTAGAACACTATGGCATAGTATAGTTATACATTTGTTTCATGAGTTTCCATGATTTATATTTGGGGAGATTTATGGCAACCCCAATGCGCCTATCATCGTATTACACAGACCATGTGGCTTCATTTGCATTTTTGTTTCTTAAATTTTTTTCATGTTTTATGGATTCTTAAAATGTTCCTTTCCATACCAATATTGATATCCATGAATTTCATGACACGACTAGCATTTTAACTTGTTTATCATCGTCTCGGCATGGGAATTTTTCAACAGAGCTCTATTCATTTTCAGTAGGTTGTATACGAGTTGGTTTCTACGGGTATTCCACAGAGCTTGATACTCTAAGCCATTCGTTTCATGCTAATCATTGTTCATGCATCCTACAGTAGGTACACAATACCTTTATGTCTATTTTTCTTTTTCTTTTTTCGATTAATCTGAGGCTATGATTTTGTCCTCAGTACTCATTCGACCCTACCATGTTGTTCACAAATTTGTGAAACACTTCCCTCTCATCTTCGTTCGGAATGCGCTCTTCATCAACTCATTAGGTACAAGTCTGCTTTTCTCTGTAGTTTAATGTTATCATAATTGTTATTTGATTGTTAACCCATAGTTTATTTATTCTGCTCCGGTTGGGAAAATGATAGGATTTATCATTTCACCCTCGCTATCTCTCTCAGGTGAGAGAGACTACTTAAACGTCCTTCTTACTTTGAAATATTACGTTTAATTTAGTCTTACTAGAGTTTATATCTATAGGATTTTTTACGCACATCCTCACGACAGTCTCTAATCCCTTCTGTTGTCGTGTAGGTACATAGGTAATTTACCTTATTGGAGATTCCGATGAGGTTATTCACCGAGAGCTATTACGTATGATGTTTAGGAGTTAACACTTGTTTTACTCCTATTATAGGTCAGTAATCACCGATTATTCTCAAGAATGAATCAAGTAGTTGCCTCAGAACTTTTTAATTTCCATCTTCTAGTTCAATGTAAACTGTAATTGAATCTCTTGAGATTCGGATATTTCAATCAATTTTGAAATATACCCCGTATTGACAATATAGGGTAGGGATATACTCTACTCAAGAAGGGACATTATTACATTATGTGCTATTATTATTTTATGAACCCAGATGTTTTTAGATGCTTCTTTTCCAGACATATATTCTTAACTGAGTAATGCAAAAGTTCATCATTCTTTTTGTTCACTATGTATAAAATTAATTAAACAAAATTCCTGTAACCCCAGTTAACATGTAACTCTTTATTTCTGGAAATTACTTCACTGTTATCTTGGAAATCTTATTTCAGTGGTTTTGATAATTAATTCTAGTCCATATTCCAGAGATTTTCCACTATTCATTCCGTTTTAGGTTATAATTATCTGCTGGTATCTAAAAAGTTGGATTTCACTATTAATATTTCACTATTATATCAAAAGTAGGAAATTTTCAAATTGATTTAGATTTCCTGCTTATACATAGTCTGCATGCACCTCATCCAGTTAATATCTTATTTAATAGACAGTGAGATAATACTTATATAGAGTGAAGAAATTTATTATTTTATTGTTTCTGTCATTACAGTATTATTCATTTCTTGTATACTATTCAACTTTTCTGGTTGAATATATATAGTTCTGATGACTGATATTGGTTACTTTTCATCTCAAATTTTTTCCTTTTTGTAGTAATTTACTAGATACATAAACATGCACTTCAGAAAATTTATATCTATAATGTTTGTGAAACACCTAATGTTCACATTTTCTTCAAGTTCATAAATAATCTTCTAAGTTTAGGTCCCTGGCTCACACATAATTAAGTTAAAAATTTCACCGAAGTAGATTAAAGTTATAATATTAATGGATTATGGGAGTAGTATAGATCTCCAGATTTATACCAGCAACACGTTTAGAGCTTCTGGATGACTTTCTCCATAATTCCTATTCCTACAACTCTACAAAATTAACAGGATTAATTCTTCTAAACAATTCTGTTAAATGTATGGAATACATTTTTCATATTTGAAGTAAAATAACATCCACAGTCATTAATCACACAACACAATAAAAATTAATTCAACCATACATAAACATTCTAGGCATACCACTTCTGCAATTGACCAGTCCTCCCAACCTTAGAGTTCCTCTGTCTCCAAAACTCACCCCTGAGTTGAGATCATATCTAAGAACAGAACAACCCCAACATGTTTTGGAGTAGCTTATTTAAGCTTATGCTTCCCAAAGCCCGTTTCTAATTCTGCATCCAGAATTACAGGATGCTTTTCTTCCTGTTTGTCTAGGCTTCCCTTATTTAGGGAATTTTAAAGTTACTTTCTGCTTTTCCAGCTTTTTACCTCTTCCCAACTACTCTCAACCTCATTGGGGAATCTGAATTTTTCCTCAAAAATCTAAATTAGCAATAAATCCTTTCAACGATTTTTGAAAGATTTCTTGGGAAAGTCTTAGCCTCTTTCCATATATCATGGATTTGGAAATTGATCTCATAATTCTCATTTGGTCAATATGCACATAAATGTTTTATTTATTTATCACAATTAAATAATTAATTACATCCACAAAAATACTTATCCATTGGGGTCCACTCCCCTTTGGACTCCAGTTCAATTGTCTAATTTGAAACATAAAACTAGGGGTGTTACATATTCCCCCTCTGAAAACAAACACTGTCCTCGGTGTTAATAATTATCCACTAGAGTTCATTTTGAAAATAGATATGGATATTTCTCCATCATCTCAGCTTCTCTTTCCCATGTAGCTTCTTCAGTATTAAAGTGCTTCCACTGCACCTTTACTCTTGCTACTGTTCGGTTCCTCAATTCAATTTCTTCCCACTCCAATATTTGAAGCAGCTCTGGAAGGAACTCCCCTTCTGGTTCCACCTGTATCACATTCCAATCAATAATGTGACAAGTGTCATGTACATATATTTTTAATAATGAAACATGAAACACATCATGAAATTTTACATGGGGCGGTAGTGCCATCTTATAAGCCATTGGTCCCACCCTTTCTAACACTTCAAAAGGCCCACAATATCTAGGAGCCAATTTTGCACAACTTACAGCATAAAGTGTGCTCTTTCTGGGTTTAATATGCAAATACACATGATCACCCACTTTGAACTCTCGATGCACCCTATTCTTGTCAACATAGTTTTTATGTCGATCTTGTGATGTCTTGATATTTCTTTTTATTTGTTTGACAATTCTTTCCATCTCTTGTAAAGCATCCGGTCCCAACACTAGCTTACCTTTAGGTTGGCTCCAACTTAAAGGAGTAAGATACTTTCTTCCATAGAGTTCTTCAAATGGACTCATTTTGATGGAAGATTGATAGCTATTGTTATAAACAAACTCAAATAAATGCAAGTAATTTTCCCATTTGGATGGCCTATCCATCACATACATTCTCATCATATCCTCCAAAATTGGATTTTTTCTCTCTGTTTGACCATCTGTCTGAGGGTGATAGGCAGTACTAAAATTCAGTTTAGTGCCCATGCCCCCAAAAAAAACCTTTCCAGAAGGCGGATGTGAACTTAGCATCTGTATCTGAAACAATCATCTTTGGGACCCCATGTAGCCTTACTATTTCTTTTGGGAAAACATCTGCTACTTGGGCTATCCCAAAAGTAGATTTCACAGGTATGAAGTGTGCAGCGTTTGTTAAGGTGTCTACCACTACCATCACTGAGTCATGCTGGTAATTTGTTCTTGGTAATCCAGTTATGAAATCTATAGAAATGATGTCCCATTTCCATTTTTCAATTGGAAAGGGATTTAGAAGACCAGCAGGTGATGCTCAACTTTAACTAGTTGACACTCCATGCATCTAGCTAAATATTCTGCTACATCTTTTTTCATTCCTGGCCAAAACAATTTCTTTTTCAAGGCTGTTAGCATTTTCTGATATCCAAGATGTCCTGCATACGAATGTTTATGATATTCATCTAGGATTTCTTTTTTCAATGTTTCCACATTGGAGATGTACAATATGTTTTTGTAGCAGATCAACCCTTTTTGGTTTTGAGTGTATTCAACCATTTCTTTCTTCTGAATTTTCACTTGTAGATTCTCATAATTTGGATCTTGGTTTGCTACCTTTTTCACTAGTTCTTCTGAATCAAAACTAGCACTACTTCCAATGTTGCTTATGTTTTGGCAAGCATTTATGCTTAGTGCATCGACAATTTTGTTTTCTTTCCCTCTGATATGTTTTATGTCCATATCAAATTAACTTAGAAAATACAGCCATCTGGCTTCTCGAGCATTCAAATCAGTTTGGGAAAAGAAGTATTTAAGACTAATATCATCAGTCATCAATGTAAATTTCTTTCCAAGAAGATAGTGTCACCACATCTTCAAGGCATGGATTATAGTAGCCAATTCCAAATCATATGCACTGTAGTTCTGTTCATGTGTCTTAATTTTCCTAGACACATATGCAATAATAGAATTTTCCTGCAACAGAACTCCTCCCAATCCCTCTCTGCATGCATCAATACACACAAAAAATTCTTTGTTAGGATCTGCAATTTTCAGTATAGGGGCTGTAGTGAGTTTTAGTTTTATTTTTTCAAAATTGTTTTGACACCTTTTCTTTGTAGTAAAGTTATGGGATATGCTGTTGTAGAAAATATTTCCACAAATTTGCGATAATAACCTGCAATCCCCATAAATGACCTTACTACTGAAACATCAGTGGGTACTGGCCATTCTCTAATAGCCTTTATTTTTTCAGGGTCAACAGCCAACCCTTGTTCAGAAATAATATGTCCCAAGTAGTGAATCTTCAAATTTACTGAATTCGGCATATAACTAGTTTTCTTTCAAATTTTGCAAAACTATCCTTAAGTGTTCTTTGTGCTCCTCCTCACTTTTTGAGTAAAATAAAATATCGTTTATGAACACTAGTACAAATTTATCCAAGTAATTGTTCAAAACATTGTTTATTAAGCACATAAAGGTGGAAGGGGCATTTTCCAAACCAAAAGGTAGGACTACAAGTTCGTAGTGACCATACCTGGTTTGAAAAGCTATTTTACTAATGTCTTCCTCCTTAATTCTGAGCCGATGATAGCCAGTCCTTAGATCATTCTTAAAAAATACTGGAGCTCTTTTTAGTTGATCAAAAATATCATCAATTCTGGGCAAAGGGTATCTATTTTTAATTGTCAACTTATTCAGCTGATGATAGTCAATGCACATTCAAAAGGTTCCATCCGTATTTTTCACAAACAGCAACGGTGCTCCCCAAGGAGACACACTTGGTCTGATATAAACTTTATCCAAAAATTCTTGCAATTGCATTTTCAGTTCCATGAGTTCAGGGGGGCTCATCCGATAAGGGTCTCTGGAAACAGGTGTTTCTCCAGGCACCAAATTGATTGAAAATTCAATCTTTCTTTTGGGGGGAAGATGAGGAATCTCATCTAGAAAGACTTCCTTAAACTGTCTTACTATTGGAAGAATTTCCAGCAAGTTTTCTTCAGTAGTAGAGTGCTTCCACTGCACCTTTACTCTTGCTACTGTTCGGTTCCTCAATTCAATTTCTTCCCGCTCCAATATTTGAAGCAACTCTGGAAGGAACTCCCCTTCTGGTTCCACCTGTCTCACATTCCAATCAATAATGTGACAAGTGTCATGTACATATATTTTTAATAATGAAACATGAAACACATCATGAAATTTTACATGGGGTGGTAGTGCCAGCTTATAAGCCACTGGTCCCACCCTTTCTAACACTTCAAAATGCCCACAATATTTAGGAGCCAATTTTTCACAACTTCCAGCATAAAGTGTGTTCTTTTTGGGTTTAATGTGCAAATACACACGATCACCCACTTTGAACTCTCGATGCACCCTCTTCTTGTCAACATAGTTTTTATGTCGATCTTATGCTGCCTTGATGTTTCTTTTTATTTGTTTGACAATTCTTTCCATCTCTTGTAAAGCATCTGGTCCCAACACTAGCTTATCTTTAGGTTGGCTCCAACTTAAAGGAGTACGATACTTTCTTCCATAGAGTGCTTCAAATGGACTCATTTTTATGGAAGATTGATAGTTGTTGTTATAAACAAATTCAACTAAATGCAAGTAATCTTCCCATTTGGATGGCCTATCCATCACATACATTCTCATCATATCCTCCAAAATTTTATTTGTTCTCTCTGTTTGACCATCTGTCTGAGGGTGATAGGTAGTACTAAAATTTAGTTTATTGCCCATGCCCCCAAACAATCCTTTCTAGAAGGCGGTTGTGAACTTAGCATCTCTATCTGAAACAATCATCTTTGGGACCCCATGTAGCCTTACTATTTCTTTTAGGAACACATCTGCTACTTGGGCTATCCCAAAAGTAGATTTCACAGGTATGAAGTGTGCAACCTTTGTTAAGGTGTCTACCACTACCATCACTGAGTCATGATGGTACTTTGTTCTTGGTAATCCGGTTATGAAATCTATAGAAACGATGTCCCATTTCCATTTTGCAATTGGAAAGGGATTTAGAAGACCAACATGATGATGATGCTCAACTTTAACTAGTTGAAACTCAATGCATCTAGCTAAATATTCTACTACATATTTTTTCATTCCTGGGCAAAAAAAATTATTTTTCAAGGCTGTTAGCATTTTCTAATATCTAGGATGTCCTGCATACATCTACTTATGATATTCATCTAGGATTTCTTTTTTGAAAGTTTCCACATTGGAGATGTACAATCTGTTTTTGTAGCAGATCAACCCTGTTTGGTTTTGAGTGTATTCGGCCAATTCTTTCTTCTGTATTTTCACTTGTAGATTCCCATAATTTGGATCTTAGTTTGCTACCTTTTTCACTAGTTCTTCTGAATCAAAACTAGCACTGCTTCCAATGCTGCTTATGTTTTAGCAAGCATTTCTACTCATTGCATCAGCAATTTTGTTTTCTTTCCCTCTGCTATGTTTTATGTCTATATCAAATTCACTCAGAAAATACAGCCATCTGGCTTGTCGAGCATTCGAATCAGTTTGGGAAAAGAAGTATTTAAGACTAATACGATCAGTAATCAATGTAAATTTCTTTCCAAGAAGATAGTGTCACCACATCTTCAAGGCATGGATTACAGCAGCCAATTCCAAATCATATGCACTGTAGTTCTGTTAATGTGTCTTAATTTTCATAGACACAAATGCAATAACAGAATTTTCCTGCAACAAAACTCCTCCCAATCCCTCTCTGCATGCATCAGTACACACAAAAAATTCTTTGTTAGGATCTGTAATTTTTCAGTATAGGGGCTGTAGTGAGTTTTAGTTTTAGTTTTTCAAAATTGTTTTGACATTTCTCATTCCACTCAAATTTGACACCTTTTCTTTGTAGTGAAGTTATGGGATATGCTATTGTAGAAAAGCTTTCCACAAATCTGCGATAATAACTTGCAATCCCCATAAATGACCTTACTACTGAAACATCAGTGGGTACTGGCCATTCTCTAATAGCCTTTATTTTCTCAGGGTCAACAGCCAACCCTTGTTCAGAAATAATATGTCCCAAGTATTGAATCTTCACATTTACTGAATTCGGCATATAACTGGTTTTCTTTCAAAGTTTGCAAAACTATCCTTAAGTGTTCTCTGTGCTCCTCCTCACTTTTTGAGTAAACTAGAATATCGTTTATGAACACTAGTATGAATTTATCCAAGTAATTGTTCAAAACACTGTTCATTAAGCACATAAAGGTGGCAGGGGTATTTTCCAAACCAAAAGGTAGGACTACAAATTCGTAGTGACCATACCTGGTTCGAAACGCTATTTTACTAATGTCTTCCTCCTTAATTCTGAGCTGGTGATAGACAGTCCTTAGATCAATCTTAGAAAATACTAGAGCTCCTTTTATTTGATCAAAAATATCATCAGTTCTAGGCAAAGGGTATCCTTTTTTAATTGTCAACTTATTCAACTTACGATAGTCAATGCACATTCTAAAGGTTCCATCCTTATTTTTCACAAACAGCAATGGTGCTCCCCAAGGAGACACACTTGGTCTGATATAACCTTTATCTAGCAATTCATGCAATTTCATTTTCAGTTCCATGAGTTCAGGGGGGCTCATCCGATAAGGGTCTCTAGAAACAAGTGTTTCTCCAGGCACCAAATTGATTGAAAATTCAATCTCTCTTTTGGGGGGAAGATGAGGAATCTCATCTGGAAAAACTTCCTTAAACTTTCTTACTACTGGCATAATGTCCAGCAAGTTTTCTTCAGGTTGTTGTCCTAATTCTTTGACATGTACTGCATATACTTGATATCCTTTCCTAGCTGTTGTTTTTAATTGCAGAGCTAATATTTGTCTTATGAAGATTGGTTTTGGTTTTCCTTTGAGGACAAAAGGTTTCCCTTCCTCATCTATGCAATGCAGAGTTTTATCCCAAAAATTCATCATGGTCTTTATCTTTTCCAACCATTCCATTCCTATCAGCAAGTCATATGAGCCTAAGGGTAGAATGTTTAAATTTACTTCTGTCTGAAAATCATTTAATTTAATTTTTGTTTGAGGTAACTTATGAGTTACTTTTCTCTTGGTGCCAGTGGCTAACTGGACCAACCAAGACTGCTGAAATTTTTTAGTCTTAAGATTGCATTTCTCTACAACTTGTGGACTAATGTAACTCGAAGAAGCACCTGGATCAATTAAAACTATAACAAAATGGTCAGTAATCTTACCTTCCATATCAACCATGGTAGCTTGGTGTTCTTCTTGTCGATTCTCCAAGGCTGCACTGATAGTGGGTATATTTCTTGCTATATCATTTACTATGGTAGCTTCTCGATCCCTCATAATCATCTTAATATTTCGGTGTGGACAATCCCTCAACAGATGAGGTTCTCCACAAACTGAACATTTCAAAGGCTCCTGCATTTTAACTGTTCCTTCCTTCTTATTATCTCCATATATTTGTTTGGAACCAACTTGGGACTGAGCAGTTTGACTTTCTTTTGGTTTATTAAATTTTTTCCGCTGATGATCCCTACCAAAGTTCTTTAAGTAAGCTGGTTTCTGTTTCTTTCCTTTGATTTCACCTTTGTTTACCCAGCTTTTCCCATGCTCACCCTTTCCTTTAAACTTCTGGTAGCATAATCTAGCTTTCCTCACTGCTTCGTCCATAGTTTTTGGATTATTGAATTCTATTTTCTCCTTGTACACAGCAGGAAAATAGTTCAAAAACCTTTGCACCTTTGCCTTCTCTTCCCGAATGTAAGGAACATACCTCAACAAATTTATAAACTTGGTGAAAAACTCATCGATAGTGACTTGTCCCAATCTTATTTCATGGAACTCCTTTGATTTATCATCATAATAACGTTCGTTCAAATAGCTGTTTTTAAACTTGACTTGGAAATCTTCCTAAGTCAATATTTTTCAATCAATTGACCATTTTCGTCTCCTCCCATCACAAGGTAGCCTTACCCTGTAGCTGGTAGACAGTTAATCTAGCCTTCATATTGCTTTCATATTCATAGACCTGGAAATACTTAATCATATTCAACAACCAAGCCTCAGCATCTTCCTCCTTCTCTACATCATAGGAGGGAGGTTTGATCTTTCGGAATTCCCCCTGTAATTCCTTTCTCTATTTATACTGATGTATAGTAGTGTCATCTTCCTCAGAATCATCAGAGAACTTGCCTTTGTTCCTCTTTCTGGAACCTTCACCTTCTTGGCTATTCCACGAAGTCAATTCTCTGATGAGCTTTTCCTTCTCCTCACTGGCTAATGACAGTCTGTCATTCTAGCTTCTTAGCTCAGCCATCTCTCATTGCAAACTGTGCAATATAGCCATCACAAGAGCGTTGGGATCTGGTGTATTATCCTCATCACACAGATCCACATAAATTTCCTCACCTTCAGCCATTTGAATTTTCTGTTTCAGTACCACTGTACACTAAACAACACATATCAATAACAGAAAAAAAATTTCAACAAGAAATAATTTATACAGTGAGCACAAAAACATCCCAATTTTGTCTAACATGAGCTCTGATACCATTTGTAACGAACCTCATTCTCCACTAATTTATTTATTTATTTATTTATTATTTATTTATTTATTTATTTATTTATTTATTTTCTGTAATAATGCATTAATTCTCATTGTTAGCAATAGCACATACATTCACCACATTCACCCTTCATGTTGGCTATATCAACGTAGTTTAATTTATTTCAGTAACAATTTACATTTGTATACCTAATGGTAACATTTTTCCAGGGGTGTTAGCTTTAGACTTGTCACCTTTCTTTTAACTCTTATATTTAAATTGGCCCTACCTTTCTCTGGAGACCATTAAAATTTTGTTGTCCTATTGACTTATGATTTCATTGGTATCAAAAGTTGATTATTGTATTACTATAGAGTTTCCATGGGAAACACACTCTATCTTTTATGGATTTATAATTGTTGTGCATTACTACCAAAAAATCATGACTATGGTCACGTTCTACCCCATGGTATGGGAATTTGGCATCCTATAATTCAACACATGCTCTTATATTATTCCTCCCGGTAGAATCGATTTCTCAACAATGTTTATTTCAAGAAATGCTTTTTTCTATTGTGGCATACGTGGTATTCAAGTGATATAGTGATATATCATTTCAACCATTTCATGTTAATATTATTCATGGTAGATAACTTGTATGACATGTATTAAATTCTATTTTCGTCGGAATTCGATGCAAGTACGTTTGCATTAACATTGTATTCCCTCTCGGATTCTTGAATCCAGATATGTGGTATATTTTATTGTTTTTAATGGTGAAACACTGAGCTTGGTTAAATGCTCCTCTTTGTACTGGTACGATTGGTAATTAACGTGGTACATTTTCTTTTAAAACGAAAGGATTTGTGTCATTTCATTTAAACGTTCCTCCATCCGTCTGTGAACCGACCGATGATTGCCATTTGGACGATCAGATGCATTTAGGGTTTATGAATCCACGGTTTATAAAATTCACCTTCTCAAACCAAGTTTATTTCTTCACTCTCCATTCTCAGAGTGCATTTAACTTCTGGCTACCTTCCTCGATGATGCGTCTGTGCTTTCTCTACCTTATGGTGAGAATTTTGTTTAAGTCGATGCCTCCTCCTTCATTAAATGAGGTATGCTATTCTATCCAGAATTTATTTGACACAGGCATTGATTTTTTTAACGATATTTGGGACTGTGGTTCATATTTGTTTTTTGTTTATAGCTATTATTAAAGTCAAGACGTCTAGAATACTATGGCGCAGTATAGTTATACATTCGTTTCATAAGTTTCCATGATTTATATTTTGGGAGATTTATGGTAACCCCAATGCGCCTATGGTTCTATTACACAGACCATGTGGCTTCATTTGCATTTGTGTTTCATAAAAAAATTCATGTTTTATGGATTCTTACAATGTTCCTTCCCATACCAGTATTGATATCCATGAATTTCATGACACGGCTATCATTTTAAATTGTTTTTCATCACCTCGGCATGGGAAATTTTCCCCATAGCTCTATTCTTTTTCAGTAGGATGTATACGACTTGGTTTCTATGGGTATTCCACAGAGCTTTCCACTCTAGGCCATTCGTTTCATGCTAATCATTGTTCCTGAATCCTACAGTGGGTACACGATACCTGTATGTCTATTTTTATTTTTTCTTTTTATTAATCTGAGGCTACGATTTTTTCCTTAGTACTCGTTCGACTGTACCATGTTGTCCACGAAGTTGTGAAACGCTTCCATCTCATATGCGTTCAGAATGCGCTCTTCATCAACTCGTTACGTACAAGTTTGCTCTACTCTATAGTTTAATGTTATCATAATTGTTATTTTATTGTTAACCCATAGTTTATTTATTCTTCTCTGGTTGGTAAAATGATAGGATTTCTCATTTCACCCTCGCTATCTCTCTCACGTGAGAGCGACTACTTAAACATCCTTCTGAATTTGAAATATTACATTTAATTTAGTCTTACTATAGTTTATATCTATAGGATTGTTTACACACATCCTCACAACAGTCTCTAATCCCTTTTGTTGTCATGTAGGTACACAGGTAATTTACATTATTAGAGATTCCGATGAGGTTATTCACCGAGAGCTATTACTTATGACTTTTAGGAGTTAACACTAGTTTTACTCCTATTCCAGGTCGGTAATCACCGATTATTCTCGAGAATGAATCAAGGAGTTGCCTCAAAAATTTTTAATTTCCATATTCTAGTTCAATGTAAACTGTAATCGAATATCTTGAGATTCAGACATTTTAATCAATTTTGAAATATACCCCGTATTGATAGTATAGGGTTTGGGTATACTCTACTCAAGAAGGGACATTATTACATTATGTGCTATTAGTATTTTATGGAATCAGATGTTTTTAGATGCTTATTTTCTAGACATATATTCTTAACTGAGTAATGCAGAAGGTCATCATTCTTTTTATTCACTATGTATAAAATTAATTCAACAAAATTCCTGTAACCCTAGTTAACATGTAACTCTTTATTTCCGGCAATTACTTCACTGTTATCTTGGAAATCTTAGTTCGGTGGTTTTGATAATTAATTCTAGTCCATATTCCAGAGATTTTCCACTATTCATTCTATTTTAGGTTATAATTATCTGCTGGTATCTAAATAGTTGGATTTCACTATTAATATTTCTCTACTATATCAAAAGTAGGAAATTGTCAAATTGATTTAGATTTCCTGCTTATACCTAGTCTGCATGCAGCTCATCTAGTTAATATCTTATTTAATAGATAGTGAGATAATACTTATACAGAGTGAAGAAATTTATTATTTTACTGTTTCTGTCATTACAGTATTATTCATTTCTCGTATACTATTCAACTTTTCTGGTTGAATATATCTAGTTCTGATGACTGATATTGGTTCCTTTTCATCTCAGATTTTTTTCCTTTTTGCAGTAATTTACCAGATACATAAACTTGCACTTCAGAAAATTTATATCTATACTGTTTGGGCAACACCTAATGTTCACATTTTCTTCAAGGTCATAAATAATCTTCTAATTCTGGGTCCCTGGCTCACACATAATTAAGTTAACAATTTCACCAAAGCAGATTAAAGTTATAATCTTAATGGATTATGGGAGTAGTATAAATCTCCAGATTTAAACCAGCAACATGTTTAGAGCTTCTGGATGATTTTCCCCATAATTCATATTCCTACAACTCTACAGAATTGAAAGGATCAATTCTTCTAAACAATTATGTTAAATGTATGGAATACCAACTTTAGATTTGAAGTAAAATAACATCCACAGTCATTAATCACACAACATAATAACAAGTAATTCAACCATACATAAACATTCTAGGCATACCATTTCTGCAATTGACTAGTCCTCCCAACGTTAGAGTTCCTCTGTCTCCAGAACTCACCCACGAGCTAAGATCATCTCCAAGAACAGACCAACCCCAATCTATTCTGGAGTAGCTTATTTAAGCTTATGCTCCCCAAAGCCTATTTCTAATTCTGCGTCCAGAATTACAGGATGCTTTTCTTCCTGTTTGCCTAGGCTTCCCTTATTTAGGGACTTTTAAAGCTGCTTTTTGCTTTTCCAGCTTTTTACCTCTTCCCAACTACTCTCCACCTCATTGGGGAATGTAGATTTTTCCTCAAAAATCTAAATTAGCAATAAACTCTTTCAAGTATTTTTGAAAGATTTTTGGGGAAAGTCTTAGCCTCTTTCCATACCTCATGGATTTGGCAACTGATCTCATAATTCTCATTTGGTCAATATGCACAGAAATGTTTTATTTATTTCTCACAATTAAATAATTAATTACATCCACACAAATACTTATCCATTGGGGTCCACTCCCCTTTGGACTGTAGTTCAATTGTCTAATTTGAAACATAAAAATAGGGGTGTTACAGTTATACATTTAATGCATCAATCATATGTCTTGTATCATTTGATTAAGTGTGTATCCAGTGGTTTATAGAGTTTAAGAGAGACCCAAAGAAAGGATAAATCAGTGGTAGCCAGACCCACACCTCGGACGGGATCCATATTCCAAATGGTTCAAGGCCTAATTGGTACTTTCTATCGGGGAGATCCCCTATTGTTGGCCGGATAGATTTTCCCGCCAACAGAATTGGCTCTAGAAGGAGGGCCAGATGACAAGACGAGATCTTAGAGCCTGCAACTAATCTCATATATGTAATGGCTCATTCCCAAATCATTCTCCCGAGATGTTTGTCAGATTTTTATGAGCCTTGATGTCTCATCCCCGATGAACTTATGTATCACTTGTCCCAGTTAAAATTTGGTGGTGAAAACGGAGTGTCCATAACCCAACAACTTTCATCTTTCTATGACTTTGGTGAGTGCTATCAAATTGACAATGAAGGTTTGATTCGTTTTCTTTTGTTCCTCACTCTCGAACGTCGCATTAAGCAATGTTGCTATTAGGTAAACTTGACTCGACATAGAGTCAATGTTGACTAGGGAAAATAATAGTGGTTTTGGGGCACATGGTATTGTGCACCCATGGTTTTCAGCGCATGGTATTGAATGTAATGGAGCCTATAAAAGGATGGAAACACTTCATTGTAATGTGGGCCTGGAGGTGAGCGGTGACGACTCACTTGGCTGGATTGGCCAAGGTTTTGGCCAATGCTTAATGAAATTTCATTGGTTGGGTTTTGCCCCAGATTTGGGGGTTTTCCCAGATAGACATCTTTGTTTATGTTTATGATTTTTTGCCAGCTATTTTATGGTTTTTTGTTCCTCTCGGTAAATTTATTATTTCTCTGGTAGATTTATAACAAATGGTATCAAAGCCATTGAATTTTGCTGCACTGGGAGAGAAAAGTCTGTCAAAATAAGAGAGGATATGTGCACGTGGATTAATTAATTGATGAACCATGTATATGAAGAGAAAGAGGACTGGCGATTACAGAGGCTGATGACCCATGTAATATGGTAGATGGTTATTTTTATATGGACATTGATTTCATATGTACAAAGACAGTAACAATGAAACAAAAAAAAATATATTATTATAATGGAGTTAATTTATTACATGTAAATGGGCATACTGCTGTAAGACCTGGTATGGCATGCCTACCCCTGGGGAATCACTGGTAAAGTCTGGGTTAGACCTAGGTGATAGGGGGGATGTCAACTTAACAATTACCTTGGGTAAAAATTTGAGGGGGGAAGAGCTAGAGTGAGTGGGGTTGTCTCATTTAGCAGGTTTGGCTGGATTTAGTCAATAATCCCCAAGTCAAGTTTAAGGGGGGATTTGTTAGGTAAACTTGACAAGGGATAGAGTCAATGTTGACTAGGGAAAATAATAGTGGTTTTGGGGCACATGGTATTGTGCACCCATGGTTTTCAGCCCATGGTATTGCATGTAATGGAGCCTATAAAAGGCTGGAAATACTTCATTGTAATGTAGGCCTGGAGGTGAGCGATGATGGCTCACTTGGTTGGATTGGCCAAGGTTTTGGAAAATGCTTAATAAAATTTCATTGGTTGGGTTTTGCCCTAGATTTGGGGGTTTTCCCAGATAAACATCTTTGTCTATGTTTATGATTTGTTGCTAGCTATTTTATGGTTTTTTGTTCCTCTCGGTAAATTTATTATTTCTCTCGTAAATTTCTAACAGGTATTGCACATTGCCTCAAGCTTCCATCCATTCGTTTGAACAACTCACCAATGAATTACAACAAAATTTTCACATGTACGATTTTCAAAGTGTATTGTTAAAGCTAAATGACATCAGAATGGAACCTCAGGAACCTCTAGATGAATTCTCTATCAGATTTATTCATTATTGTTTTGAGTTCCCTGAAAGGGATGTTGATTGGAAATGTTTAAGTGAATAGTTTAGGTAAGTGATTCTCATTTCCCTTGAACAATTTCAGTTAGCAACCCAGCTTAATCCTAGTGTTCCCTATGATGACTCGCAAGTTACCGGCTCTTCAGAGTTTGTCCCTAATGATTCCTTGTCCATCTCCCTGAGTCCAGACCACATTCCGGCCTCCCAGGAGAGTATTGATATTTGTGATATTCTTGCTCCTCCTCCTGAGTTTTCGGGTAGTGGAGTTGTGACCTCGAAAGTTCTGAGCAAGGATAGACATTTGCAGGAGGATAAAGCCTATTGTACTACTTTTGAATCTTTCATGCACCCTATCGAATCAAAGCTTGAAAACCAGATGGGCCCAACATCCCTCCAGGATCATGAAAGCTACTTCGAGCCCACTCGATCTCTCCCTAGACACAGTGCTAAATCTGATTTGCATACTGATTATGAATCGATTACTATCCCAGATGAAGTTGATCCTCTTACAAGGCCTTCTAGATCATTGTTTTCTCTGAATGACATGGATGTGCGTATTGAAAAACCTTGTACGGTTAATACCCCCGTGGCTCAAACTTATCATTCGTTATTCCACTATTTATTTTAAAAGTATGCCACACCAATAATTTCTTTGAGACTGTTATCACTCAGGTTTTCCTTGAAGTTGTGGAAAAGGAAAGTATACCCGAGGTAACCAAAAACCAACCTTCAGATGCAGAATCTAGCCAATCTGCATCTAGAGAGGGCTCTCTCTTTATAATTTATATTTGTTCTTAGAAGGTTTTAGGCTAGTTATAGATCCAAGAGTTTGTTTGAAAATGGTGGAATCCGCAAACTAGGGGCAAGGTTGAAGATTTTCAGTCCATTGGGCTATGGAGTCAAAGGATGGCTTTACTGGATTTCTATTCTACACACAAGATGGCTTTGCAAGGCAAGATAGCCAAACAAAGAACAATCCTTAAAATTTAAAGTGGATGGGATGATTTTGAAGGGATGAAAGGCAGCTAAGAATCTTTCACCATGTTCAAAAGAAAGAAATGAAATGACTAAAAACAAAGAGCAATGAATAATTCTTTATTATATTAATCAAGAATGTTTAAATTAGCAAAGCAAGAGCATTTAAGAATTCGTGCTTATAACCAATTTAGAGGAAAACATTAAGAATAATCACATCTGAAATCAGAGTACGATTAAGTAAATTCTGATTCAATCCTTTATGTAAATTATTCAGAAATGGACATAATGATATTATAAATAGATATAGAACTTAAAACATAGGATAGAAAAACTTATTGAACTGCAGTCTGACACATGAATCCTGCAAAAAGTCCTGAGCTTCAAATTGTCATCCAGTAAGCCACAAATAAATTTCTCCAAAACACTTTTTATTCCAAAAACGTCAATGTCACAGCAAAGTATTAGAATCCACCCTCAATACTCTCTTTGAGGGTTTATTTATACAAAAAATGATTGAAAATATCTTACACTAACCTAGCCCTCAATTTAGGGTGACTAATAAATAAGTTACAATAAAAAAAGGAGACAGATGGTCTCGTAGATAGAATAAAATGTAATTGCTGGTGTGTTGTTTCCTCATTTTGCTGATGTGCTGGAGGTAAGTGCTGAAATAGGGCTCGATGCTGTCCCTTGGAGTAATTTATTTGCTTGTTTGATACTCTTTGTCTTTACGGATACTCTTTATCCTGTTCGACTGAAACTCTTTAACCTATTCTTACTATTTATCCTTTACATGATAGTAAAAAGATAAAATTCTCAACCTGAAGATAAATTTCATAGAATTTCCAATAAGTCGTTCCACCATTGATCTTTTTCTATTATGGTTATTTTAAGTTTTCTCAAAGTTTCATCAACCTCTGTGAGTTTGTAAAAAGTGGGCTGATCAGGGAACAAATACTTTATTTCATGTTCAAGATGAAATAAATTCTTCAACCTGTCATAGAGATTTCTTCCTATTGGCAATGTTGCTTCTGGCATACTGATAGAACAAGCAGTTGTATTTTGAGCATGGATATCTATTTTCTTAACATAGGTTTCCAGGTCCATTATCTGGTCCTCTGAGAGCATAGGACTGGGTAACCCACTGTCCAACAAAACCTGAAATTTTCCTCTGAAAGTATTAATATCAGCCAAAATATCTGAGCACTTCCTTTCTAAATTCTGCATAAAAGTTCTTTTGATGAAAACTCTTTTTATCTCCAAAATGGTGCCGGTCCTGTCTTCAATTCCTATTACTGCAAGTTGTTGCTTCGTTCGAGTGTTCAAAAATTGAATAAGTTGATTGGCCTGCTCAGGTCTACCTCTTAATTCATCTCTTGTTCTATTTATTTCTTCCTGAGCTACTTTAATCAAGTCATTTTGTTCAAAAATTGCTTGAATAGAGGGCCAAATACTTTTTATTAACTCAATTATATTACCCCAAAGAATTTCATTTATTTCCTTCAAAGGCTTTTCTAATGAAAGATCTTTTTCTAAAGCCTTAACTAATCTTTCCAATCTTTTAATTTCCCTGGTATTATCAGCAACTGTCTTCTTAGATGTATCATATTTAAAAACAAATTTTCTGGCATTGCCAATTTCATGGATTTCTGACTCTGCAGCTATTAACATAAACCTTCCATTGTTTGCCAGTCCTTCGGAGCTTCAAACCGTGTTTACCATTGCGCTGTATTTGTTGATTTGCTGTTGTGGTACCTGTAGTTGTAGTAGCTTCTGTGTTGGATGCCTGCATGATAGCTTCCTTTTCCTGTAAAGCTTGTTCCAATCCTTTCTCTGTTTCACCCAGTCGTTCAGTCATCTTTAAGAGCAACTCCATTATCTCTTCTTGTGAATTCCCCTTCAAAAATTCTTGAGTGGTTGAGGATACTTGTAGGTGTGTGAATTTTAATTTCTTTCTCGGTAGGCCTTCTCTTTCCATCATCTTTCTTCTTTATTAATGCCTCGATGCTTTTAATATCTTTGGGGTTGTGACCCAAGCTGATGATTATGTCTTCCAAAGACTTTATTATGTTATCTTTGGCCTGAGAAGAGGCCTTTTCAATTTGCAATTGGGCACTTGTGTTATTTAAAGAATCTTGCAGCGTTAGGGCTGCCATGGCCTTATTAGTCAGATTGGAATACACCATTTCCCCAGTTTGTTTGTGCAGCTCTATCTGGTCCAAAGGATGAATGTCCTTTGCCAGGACCTCAAAATTTGTTCTAATATAATCAGCTGCTGACATGGGTTTTGGCACCTTTGACTTGAAGTGGCTCATCATCATTTTGCCTTGTGAAATGTCAAATGCTGACATTAACCTTTCCTGATTATGTGGAGCCATTTTCAAATATTGATCATATACTTTCATTCTCAATGGATCATTCTTTGCCTTTATATTAATGAAGGTTCTTTTTATATCCCCTGCATCTGTTTTTGGTGGCCTAAAAGAAGATACTTCATTACTCAATTACTTTTGCAAAGCTTTTCCTTTCTGATCTGTGTGTGTCATACTAACAGAACTAGTTAGTTGACTATCTTCTCTACCATCATCAAACATCTCATCTATTATTTCCACTTCCTGGGGTGCACTGAGTTTTTGCCTTTTGGTTTGATGTAGCTCTGAGGATTTTTTGGGAGGAGTAGTATCTGGAACCTGCCTTTTCTTGCCCATTTCTACATTGGATGGAGTTTGTAATTCTGAAACTTTAGGATGGTTAACTTGAGTGGGAGAAACTTGTGTTTGATCAGGTGCTCTGGAGGTTTGAGGTTTCTCTGTCATGACTAAAGTTTCAATGACCTGTATTTCAGGTTCCTTTCCTTTGCCTTTTGACTCTGCTACAACTGATGAACTGCCTTCCTGTAATCTCTGCTGTAGATTTGCTGCTGAATAAGTGCCAATGTGAGGTACCTGCACTTGACCACAAGATTCTAGGTCATACTTCTTCTCAAGATCTTTCATAATTTTGTTCATTTTGTCCTCTTCACTTTCTTCTTCAACTAGTGTTTCTTCCACCCATTCATCTTGGTTGGCATATTGTTCTATTTCAGGAATATTGTGGTGTATGTAAGGGGATGATTTGTTCTTTATTCTCTTTTCACAGATAAAACCAAATGGATCATAAGGAACCCAACGAAAACTTCTTTGGAACTTGCAATGGTTTTGTAGTATAATTTCTGCTTCTCGCTCAGCATCCCTAGAGTTTCATATGTAGGGACCTAATTGACTTTTAATCCTAAGTTGGGCTTTCTTTTTCACACTACAAAAATGAATCACATCTGAATTATTCATTTGCTTGAAATATTCCAAGGCAAAAAGTCTCATGGGCACATATCTTGGCAACTTGAATGGATGCAATTCACATCCATAGATTCTGATGACTGAATGGTTTTGATATAAATACCAATCTCCAACTTTATAAGTCCTTGAAAGCTGCAAGGTCTTCTTGATTTCATTACTGAGCCTTGGAGGAGGGATTCCTGTCAACAAGGTAGTTGCAGGATATACAAAAAGATCGATGAACTCAGCATAGGAATAGGGAGAATCATAGGAAGAATGAATTATGGGAGACCAAAATATAACTGACCTAGGGTTTCCCTTCGCATCAAGCTTTTTAACAGGGAAAGGGAAATCCTCTGATTGATAAAAGATAATGAGATGATAAATAACTGAGGAGTATTTAAAAACGTTTTCATCATCTAGCCTCATGAACTCGTCATGGATCTTAGGCTATGAAAGAGGCAAAGTCATACTTAACTGTAGGAGGTTGCCTAGGAGTAAAGATAGACAGTAAAACCAGGGTTATTTCATCAACATATTCACTTGTATTGAAACCCAAGACAAAAGATATCAAATTTAGGATGAGCCTTCCCAACTTAGTGAAATAATAAAAACCATAGGGAGGAGGGCCCCTAGGTTGATGTTCAGGCAACATAAAATTCTGGCAAATGGACTCCAATTTTTCTAGGGTCAATTGATTAAACTTTTCAATCAGTTCTTCCATAGATAAAGGTGCTAGTTCTTGATCTGGCTCAAAATGTAGCATTGCATTGATAGCTTGGGGAGTAATGGAGAAAAGAACACTCTTGTCAGGGGATATTACAGCTCTTTGAGTGGGATCATAGTTAGAATGGCAATAGTGGATAATTTCTGGGAAAGTAATGACTGAGGGGATGAGATATCTCGGGAGATTGGATTCCGACAACCCAATGACATCTTTCCCCTTCGAATAATCGTCTCTGCAGCGACAATAACTTCGAAGAGGACTTTCATCGAAATGCAAGTCTTTAATTTGGAAGTCTTTATCCACTAAGGGAAAATATTCTAACTCTCTGTGGGGGACATTCAGTGGAGTCACATTCAGGGCTGCCGGAGCTTCCATTTTGGTTCTTGTGTATTCAAAATGGAATTTTATGGGTTTTCTTTACAAGTCGGGGCGCGATTTCAGTTTAAATGAGGGAAATTGGCACAATTGCAGGTTCAGGGGAACAATTCACAGTTTTAAATCTCAGGGAATGATCTTAGCGATAAGATTTAATCACTAATCCAGTGGAAAACAAGGAAAACATAGTTTCTTTTGAAGTTCGGAGCGCGATAGAATAAATACCTGTTCTTGGAAGAAAACTGGGTTTTAACAGGTATCAGGCGGTGGCAATAGGATGCTCGAACACTGGTCCGGCGGAATTCTGGAGCGAAATCGGATAGAACAGTAGATTTCAGTGAAAATTTGAATTTTGTAGCGGAAGGTGCAGTCGCTTTCAGTAATGAAAATGACGGGAAAAAACACGAAATTTGTTTTATTTCGAAAGTCAAAAAAAGGGTTTTTATTTTTTCGAGGAATGACGTCATTTCAGTATGGGCTGACGTGTGGCAGGGGCCGGGCGGTAAGCGGTAATCCCCGCACCGCTTATGAGTAATGGCGGTTTTAAATGCGAGGGCAGCTATTCCATTGGGGCATTGACACGTGGACGGAGGGCGGTTTCCAAACCACCGTGCCCCTGCGTGTTATCATTCGGGTATCGAATGGGTAGTGAAATGAATGCTAGCGGTAGATCTCGTAGCGAGAGATCGGATGGTGGGAAGGGACGTGGAGTAAGCGGGGGTTTATCGTGCGGGCCCGGCGGGGTTTTAAAAGCGATTAACTTTATTAAATATGCCGGGGGGCGTCTAATAGGCAGAAAAGTTTGGTTATTAATTAATTCTGATAATTAGTTAATCGCAATGGTTATAAAGGTGGTTGCGGCGGGGTTTCGATTATAGTTAAAGTGTCGGGTGGGATGGCAAGTGGATGGGCCACGGTGGCATGGGGGTTTTTTTCGATGTTTTTAGTTTAAATCAAAACTTCGGCATTATTCATCTTTCTTTCAAACATATAAAATTATATGTTTAAATGTTTTTTCGATACTTCTTATTATATGGTAATCAATTAAATCAATTTAACTACCATAAGGGGCGGGACTATTATATAATGATATATTTAACCAAAGGGCATATAGTGTGGGTTTTTAATGATTAATTGGGAAATAAATACTTTGGCTAAACTTTATAATAAGATGGGTTTTTTGGATATTTATATAAAAGGAGTTATATACTTAGGATAAAAGATTTTCACTAGGGATTTAATAACTAGAGTTAAACATTAATATGACAAAGGGACAAGGGAACTCAAAATACTTTGTACATCTAAGAAAGTCACAATTTCTGAAGTAAATTACAATATATCATCTTCAACACTTAAACTTAGAATAGTAAGTTATTTTGAGGGATTTTTATGGAAGTTTGCATGATTTTCCTAAGCAAAATGGGATTTTACTTAGGAAAAGATTGAAAGTGAATGATAATGGATAACTTCAAGTACTTAGGTCTTTTCTATCATCAGGCCGAGGGTCCGGTCCCTCCAAAAGTCAAGGAAATGCCTTGAGCCCCTTTGATCTCCAAATACCTTAGCACTTTGGGGAAATTAGTGAAAACTTAGGGAAAAAGTGATGTAGGAAGTTAATGATTTTGACTTTGCTTTCTGTGAATTCTTCAGTGCATTTTCTGCTTGAGTACTTGTGATGAAGGTAAAAGATTAAACATATTCAGCACCATCATTCATCATATGAAACTTTGAAACACCATCTACCTACCCTATCTACATGACACTACCATTTCCTTTTCTTTATTAGGGTGCATTTGGACTTGCAAACCCTTATCAATCTTCTTTTCTTTTACATGACAAATCTATCTAATTCTACCCTTATTACATCCAAGGGCTCATATTAAACTGTTGAGCACCTTTTATTAACTCTACCTATCTACTTATCTGCCAAGATTAAACTGTTTTGTCAGATACTTATTCTCTATTCTACAACATGAAATTGAAAATGAATGAGTCAAGTTTAAACAGTTTGACTCTTCATAAATTGTGGCAAAATTTTGACAAGCTGCACACAATTGCTTATTTACAAAATTGGAATAGTAGTGGCATTTGGATTTGAACACTTCAATTGGTCTATTTTTTGCTTGGGGTTCATTTCTTTCACTTTTTTGACCACTTTATTTTTCTTACCCTTTGATCTTTCTTTTAGGGTATACCCTCTTTATATTTTTTAAATTTTTTGATTTTTTTTTGTTTTTCAAGAATATGGAACACCTTTGCTTAAGAAAAAAGGTTTGAACATATTCCATAGTTCAATCAAGACAATAATGAAAAATGACACCTATTGGTATAGGAGACTAACACTGGCTCCACTTGGGGATGGCTTTTCCTTGTGGAAAGTCAAGAACAGTAGGTCAGATGCCTCAAAATGTCTTCAAACTGAACTATGTAATCTCCTTCTTTTGGTAGCTTTATTGTACATATGATAGTGAAACCTTTGAAGCTTAGGGCCTTCACTTCGGGCTTCAACTCCAAGAAGTCACCATCCAATCAAAACTGCATTAGAAAATGATATATTATGTACAAGTTAGAAAAATCAAAACATCCTAGTAAATAGGATCAAAATAGTGCCTCAGCGTTCGACCATTGACTGGTCCTTCTTCAGCTTCTGAATTGTCCAAATCTTTCAAAAAGTATGTGTTGTTTCCCTGCAAGGCATGAATGATATAAGGCCCTTTCCACAAGAAATCAAATTTCCCATGTTTCCCTTTTTCTTCTCTTCTAGAATCCCATCTTAGGACTTTGTCTCCTAGTTGAAAATCCTCTACCTTAGTTCTTCTGTCAAACATTTTCTTCAATTTTTCCTGCAAGACTTGAGATCGTTGGTATACTTCTTCTCTGGTTTGCTGCAAGTGGATTGTTTGATTAATTCTTCTCTGAATGTCATTTGGTTCCACTTGAGCTTCCTAAAGTAATTTCATAACAGGAATTCCTAAAGATGATGGGAATCTTCCTTCAAGACCATAAACTAGCTCATATGGACTAGTCCCAATTGATTTTTTAGTTGTAAGTCTGCCTGCCCACAATGCATTGGTCAGTTTCTTGTGCCAATTCTTTTTATTTTCTTCCAATAATTTTTTAATGATATTAATAAGGCTTTTATTGGAGGATTCTGCCAGTCCATTACCCTGAGGGTAATAAGCTGTTGAATGGCCTAAAGTAATATGATATTTACTACAGAAACTAATCATTTTCTTTGACTTAAACGCAGCAGCATTATCTGTTATAATCTTTTCTGGACAGCCAAATCTTGAAAGTATATTGGTTTCTAAAAACCCTATAATCACAGAATCATTGGCCTGTCTGCATGGGATAGCTTCAATCCACTTAGTGAAGTAGTCTGTGGAAGTAAGAATCCATTTGTGTTGCCCGGAAGAAGGGGGATGGATTTCTCCAATAAAATCTAACCCCCATTGTTGAAAAGGTCTTTCTGTGGAAATTGGTTTTAATGGCAAAGGTAACAACTTTCTTTTACCCTCAAAGATCTGACACTTATGACAAGTTGTTACAAATTTCTTAACATCAGAAAATAAGGTTGGCCAGTAAAAACCAGCCCTTAAGATTTTTTCTGCAGTCGATTTCTAGTAGAGATGTCCTCCACAATCCCCTACATGAAATTCATTAAGAACTTTATCAGTTTCATCTTTTAATAGACAATTCAATAAGATTCCTTCATGATTTTTCCAAAATAGAGTGCCATCTAAAATACAATATTTTAAAGATGTCATTTTCAAAAATCTTCGTTTGGTTCTGGACAACCCTGGAGGAGCTTGCAGGTTTAATAAAACATGAATGATATCAGTGTACCAGGGTGAATCTAAGAAAGCTTGACTGATCTGTGGAGTCGCCATCTCCTGTTCGTTATCCAGTTCGTTAATGTTTAATGCTTGGCAATTAGTTTCAGTCATAAGTTGAGCTAAACCTTGACCTTTTATGAGTTTTGTTGGTTTAATCTCAATATCATATTCTAAAATTGTAGCTTTCCACTTACCTCTTTTTCCTTCAATGCCATCTTGAGTCAAGATGTCTTTAACTACAACATTAGGCACATAAGCTATCACATGAGAATATAATATGTAAACTATGAAATCTTTAATTGCTTTTACCAATGCAAAAGCCTGTTTCTCCATGATATTGTATTTCAAAGATGCATCTGTAAGTGCTTTACTAAAAAAGGCAATTGGTTTTTCACATCCTTGGTCATCTTTTTGTAGTAAAACAACTGCAATTGTATGTTCAGAAGCAAATGAAAAAATAATGAAATCTCTGTCAAATTTGGGACTGGTAAGAACTAGTGTTCTTGTTAAATCCATTTTAATTTCCTCAAATTATTGCTTGGCTTCTACAGTCCAGTCAATGGTTGAATATTTCCTCAACATGTTAGTAAGCAATCTAAGTAATTCAGCTAAACTAGAAATAAATCTTCTCAAGAAATTAATTTTTCCTATGAATGCTTGCAACTCTTTTATATTTCTAGGATGAGGTATCTGTAAAATTGCTTGTATTCTTTCTAGATCAATCCTAATGCCATCTTTAGAAATGATATGGCCTAAAATCTTTCCTTCTTCCAAACCAAACAATGACTTTTTAGGGTTTAAAGAAATCCCATATTTTTTGCATTTTATAAATACTTGCCTTAAATGATCTAAATGTTCTTGATCTGTTTTAGAAAAAACAGTCAAATCATCTAGATAAATAACCAGAAAATCATGTATTTCTTTAGCAAAAGCAATGTCCATTGCTCTTTGAAAGGTAGCTCCCGCATTCTTGAGTCCAAATGGCATTTTGACATATTTAAACGTACCCCATGGTGTAGTGAATGCTGTTTTATCCTGATCATCAGGATGAACCAGAATCTGGTTGTACCCTGAAAATCCATCCAATAGAGACATCCTAGAAGATCCTACTACCCTCTGTAGAATATGGTTCATTTTTCGTAAAGGATAGTTATCTTTTAAAGAAACTTTATTCAAATTTCTTAGATCAACACACAGTCTAATTTCCCCAGTCTTCTTCCTTGTTGGTACCAGGTTAGAAACCCATTCTGAGAGTCTAATAGGAGCTATAATCCCTGCTTCAAACATTATTTTAATTTCCTTTTCAATTGAGGGTAATAAAACAGGATTTATTCTTCTAAGCTTTTGTTTGAAAGGTTTCTGATCTAGTTTCAAAGGTATAGTGTGTTGAATGATGGATGTATCATACGATTTCAGATCTTCATAACTCCAAGCGAAAACATCCCAGAATTCTCTTAATAGTTCAACATATTTAACCTTTTGATCTTTTGGCAGAGATTTGGACAACTTAACCATTTTGGGATTTTTTGGGGTTCCTAAGTTGCATTCTTCCATATCAGCCTTAACAGGTTCCATTTTGGGTCTAAATGGAATATCATTTGAGTCAAAAAGATCTTCCAAAGGAGTTAGTCCTTTGGGCAAATAATTATCTTTTAAATTGATGATTTCGGTCTCATCTTCTATGATCTCATCAGATTCCATATGTTTCAAATCCTGCATGTCTTTTTCTGTGAATGTGGTTGGGTGCAGCATATGAATTGCATTTTCTCTTGAAATTTCTATTTTTTGTTCTTTTTCTTGATCAAATTCATCAATAGTTATGTCTTCATCTATATTACAGTTAGAAAACTCATTTTGAAGTGTTAAAAAACTATTGATTTGATTGTTATTAACAAATACTTGCCAATTCAAAATATTGTCTGGTATAGCAGGCCTATGTCTAATCTCAGCTGAAAACTGATGATTAGGATCAAAAGGTAATTTACATGTACTAGCAAACATTGCGAGACTGTGAGCATGCAAATTTTGTTTCCTGGGAATCTTGGCAAGTTGAGATTGTAGAAAGGTGTTGAGAATTTCTACAACTGTTTCTCTGTATTGTTTCAATCTCATGTCTTTTGTTGAACATTCTCCTTTAATTTGTTGAATAATTAGCTCAGAGTCTCCTATGATTGATATCCTAATAGCTCCTAACTTCTTGACATGCTTAAGCCCTAACAAAAGAGCTTCGTACTCTGCCATGTTGTTAGTGCATTTGAAATTCAACCTATAAGCATGACCCTCAGCATGATTATTTTCCACATTATGCAACCAAATCCCGGCTCCTGCTCCTAATTTGTTTACCAAGCCATCAAATTCTAGATGCCACAAAATTTCATGTTCATAATCCTCATCAATTGTTTTAAAACGTTTCTTGACAGGAGCTAGTTGTCTAGTTTCTTTTGGTATTTCTTCATCATCTGGTGTTTCTTTGTTTTCAGAGATTTCTTCAATTTTAACAGTAGTTTTGTTTGTGGTTTCCAATTCTGGAGCTTCTATTTCAGTAGGGAGATCCGACTTAGCATTGTATAAAATAAAAGAGTCCATATCAGAATGTATAGAGTAAACAGGGAATTTTTCAGGCTTCTCATGGCTACTGACTAAATATTTCATCAATGTCTCTCTGCAAAGTCTTTTAGGCTGACCAAATACTGAAATAGTTGCATATGACATGTCTAGTTGAATAGACCCTCCAAGTTTAGCACCCCAAGATCTAGACAATAACATACCATATTTAGGGGGAATATCAGCCACTACTATGTCCATCAAAATAGACTTAGCAGGGTATTGTACCAAAGTAACACACAAATCTTTAATCAAACCTAAACATTTTACCTGACTAGAATCAAAAGAAAACGAATATTTGTACGGTCTGGTAATATCTAGATTTAATCTTTCCATTACTGCTTTTGGAATCAAATTGTGAGATTCTCCAGAATCAAGCATTGCATTATGGAGTATCTTGTCATGAACATTCAGGCTTACATAAAATGGAGGAGTTCCTCCACTTTCTGGTTTGCCATTTACCTCGGGGCCAAAAAGGAGTTTGGGTTGATCATCAAGAATATTTACTGAATCATCCAATCCAGTAATGTTAATGTTTAGGGACTTGGTAATTTGACTTCTATAGACATCATGTTTAACCAATTCTGATAAAGGAACAACTATCTTTAGTTTGCCTATTTCAGCCTCTAGATTGAAAGGTTTTTCTGTTTGAGTTTTAGTGTTTTGCACAGTTGTGTTTTCTCTATTTTTTGGGTCTTCAATGTTTTTCTCTTTTTCATGAATGAAATTTTGTTTTGAAGGTGTTTCTGAACTAACTTCTATTGTTTCTTCTACGTTTCCTACAGGAGGAAAAGTATTAGATTGCTGATTTTTGTTTGGTTGGTTATCAGAGACATCTTCAATTATTGGATTTGAAGGGTTAGGAGTTGTCCTAGACAGAATTTGTACTTGGGGAATTTTTTGTATAGGAGGGTTGTTGATTTTACCTTTGATATTTTGTTTTGTATTTTTCTGTTTGTTATTCTCTGGCACATCAATCCGTCTGCTTCTCAAATTATATTGTTTATGAACCTCATAAATCGATGTGTCATAGCCTTCTTTGAAATCAAAAGTCTCTCCTGAATGAGTTTGAAATGTTTCAAGGATGTGATTCTCCTGATCATCCTGGGATAGGAAGACTTCTGGTTCATTTTGTTTTTCATTCACATTATTTATTTCTACATCCTCAGTAGGTTCTTCAGAAGTTGAACCTTCAACAAAGTTTTCTTGGAAAGGTGGCCTGATATTTTGGTCAAGGACATTCTTCCCAATGTTTTGGTTCTGATTTCTCCTAAAGTTTGGGTTTCTCACAACATTTTGATTATCACTAGTAGACTTTCTTTCAATTGTCTCCACTCTGTCTCCTAATCTTTCCATACCTTTAATGATTGCATCCAGCTTCTTTTCAAAGGCTGAAGGTTCTTCATTCAGAGGCATTCTTCTTTCTGCCCTAGCTCTGGCTCGTTTTTCTATCAGATTTGCTTCCACACTAACCACTATGCTTTGCATTTCCTCTAATGTTTGGGGAGCTCTTTCCCTGAGTGAATAACCTATGTCCGAGTCAAAACCATCTGGAAATTTAACCAATACAGAGTCAGGTGGGGGTCTAAGGTTTTGAGGAACTGCGTTATATGCTTCATTGAATCTAATGATGTAATATTGTACTGTTTCGTTAGGTCTTCTTCTTAATTTTTCAAATTCTGATAGGATCTGAAGAGGATCTTTCTTCTTCTCCCATCTGTTCAAAAATGCCCTATATAAAGCTGGTAAATCAGCAATATTGTTTGGAGCAAGGGCCCTAAACCATGTCCTAACTTCTCCAGTAAGACTCTGAACAAAAATTCTCATTCGGACATCATCAGTATCAATTTCATAAAACTCAAAGTAATCAGTCATCCTTTTGGTGTGTTTTTGTGCTGTGTAAGTACCTGATCCATCAAAAGGTGTGATTTTACTCTAATAATCCTGAGGTAAGGTAGCAGGGTTGGTTGGTAACTGTAAAGGGGCGTATCGATTGGCCATTGGAAGATATAGTGGGGTAACAGGAGTTGATGGTCTGGTAGGAGGAGATGGAGGAGTAGAAGGGGTGACAGGTGTTTGAAAAGCTTGAGAAAAAGTAACTGAACTTGGAGAAGCTTCGGTAATTACAGAGATGTTTGAATTTTCTTCAAAGGTTTGTTCAGATTGAATGGAGTCTTGTAACTGTCGGTCAAGGTGATATGAAACAAATCTGAATTGTAAATCTTCAAAAAACAATGGATCTAGAACTAATCTGGATAATTCAGTTTCAGAAAAATTTACAAATAAGGATGTTTCAAATCGTTCATCAAAAGGGATTTCGTCAAAATATATTATCTTGACAGGGCAAGACTATGATCTAGAAAGAGGTCTGTAACTTCCAGAACTCTCTTGACTTCCTCTTTCAGAACTTTCTTGACTTCCTTGTCTTCTAAGAATCCTAGGAATCAGATTTGGATTTTCAAATATCGTTGGTGGATTGGGGTCAGGATTTGACCTAGTATGACGAATCTTTTCTGAAGCCAATTTTCCTAGACTAAGTGTTTTTGGATTTTTTGGTTTTAATTGAAAAATAAATACAACTTCTACCAATTCTTCAAGAAATAATGATTTCTGATTAAATTTTTCTCAAAGAATTATTGAACTAGAGAGTCTGATTAAACATTTTGAAACTAAGGTTCAAAGTATAAGCTAAATCAGAGATAGACTGAAGCAGCATTTATTTACTATGCAATTGCAAGGCAATAGCATTTCAAAGGCTTCCTGGCTGATCTTCAGACTCTGTCTATAGCTTATAAGTGAACAATATTAACAATAAAAATGATTCAAGTCCCCAGTGGAGTCGCCACTATGTTACCTCTCAGGTTTTCCTTGAAGTTGTGGAAGAGGAAAGTATACCCGAGGTAACCACAAACCAACCTTCAGATGCAGAATCTAGCCAATCTGCATCCAGAGAGGGCTCTCTCTTTATAATTTATCTTTGTTCTTAGAAGGTTTTAGGCTAGTTATAGATCCAAGAGTTTGTTTGAAAATGGTGGAATCCACAAACTAAGGGCAAGGTTGAAATTTTTCAGTCCATTGGGCTATGGAGTCAAAGGATGGCTTTACTGGATTTCTATTCTACACACAAGATGGCTTTGCAGGGCAAGATAGCCAGACAGAGGACAATCCTTAAAATTTAAAGTGGATGGGATGATTTTGAAGGGATGAAAGGCAGCTAAGAATCTTTCACCATGTTCAAAAGAAAGAAATGAAATGACTACAAACAAAGAGCAATGAAGAATTCTTTATTATAGTAATAAAAAATGTTTAAATTAGCAAAGCAAGAGCATTTAAGAATTCGTGCTTATAACCAATTTAGAGGAAAACATGAAGAACAATCACATCTGAAATCAGAGTACAATTAAGTAAATTCTGATTCAATCCTTTATGTTAACTATTCAGAAATGGACACGATGATATTATAAACGGATATAAAACTTATGACATAGAGTAGAAAAACTTATTGAACTGCAGTCCGACACATGAATCCTGCAAAAAGTCCTGAAGCTTCAAATTGTCATCCAGTAAGCCACAAATAAACTTCTCCAAAATGCTTTTATTCCGAAAATCTCAATGTTACAGCAAAGTAATAGAATCCACCCTCAATACTCTCTTTGAGGGTTTATTTATACAAAAAATAATTGAAAATACCTTACACTAACCTAGCCCTCAATTTAGGGTGACTGACAAGTAAGTTACAATAAAAAAGGAGACAAATGGTCTCGTAGATAGAATAAAATGTAATTGCTGGTGTGTTGTTTCCTCATTTTGCTGATGTGCTGGAGGTAAGTGCTGAAATAAGGCTCGATGCTATCCCTTGGAGTAATTTCTTTGATTGTTTGATACTCTTTGTCTTTACGGATACTCTTTAACCTGTTTGACTGATACTCTTTAACCTGTTTTTACTATTTATCCTTTTCATAATAAAAAGATAAAATTCTCAACCTGAAGATAAATTTCATAAAATTTCCAATAAGTCATTCCACCATTGATCTGGTGCTATTACGGTTCTTTTAAGTTTCCTCAACGTTTCATTAGCCTCTATGAGTTTGTAAAAAGTGGGCTGATCAAGGAACAAATACTTTATTTCATGTTCAAGATGAAATAAATTCTTCAACCTGTCATAGAGATTTCTTCCTGTTGGCAACGTTGCTTCTGGCATAGTGATAGAATGAGCAGCTGAATTATGAGCATGGATATCTATTTTCTTTATATAGGTTTCCAAGTCCATTATCTGGTCCTCTGAGAGCATAGGACTAGGTAACCCACTGTCCAACAAAACCTGAAATTTTCCTCTGAAAGTATTAATATCAGCCAAAATATCTAAGCACTTCCTTTCCAAATTCTGCATAAAAGTTCTTTTGATGAAAACTCTTTTTATCTCCAAAATGGTGCCGGTCCTGTCCTCAATTCCTAATACTGCAAGCTGTTGCTTAGTTCGGGTGTTCAAAAATTGAATAAGTTGATTGGCCTGCTCAGGTCTACCTCTTAATTCATCTCTTGTTCTGTTTATTTCTTCCTGAGCTACTTTAATCAAGTCATCTTGTTCAAAAATTGCTTGAACAGAGGGCCAAATACTTTTTATTAACTCAATTATATTACCCCAAAGAATTTCATTTATTTCCTTTAAAGGCTTTTCTAATGAAAGATCTTTTTCTAAAGCCTTAACTAATCTTTCCAACCTTTTAATTTCCCTGGTATTATCAGCAACTGTATTCTTAGATGTATCATATTTCTGCTCCAAATTTTCTAGCTGCAATTTCGTGCTTTGAAGCTCTGTGACTCTTAATTGTAAACTTTCCATTTGTTTTGTCAATTCATCAAAACTTAAACCAGAAGTGTTTACCTACGCTGGCACTGTTTGTTGATTTGCTGTTGTGGTACCTGTAGTTGTAGTAGCTTCTGTGTTGGATGCCTGCATGATAGCTTCCTTTTCCTGTAAAGCTTGTTCCAATCCTTTCTCTGTTTCACCCAGTCGTTCAGTCATCTTTAAGAGCAACTCCATTATCTCTTCTTGTGAATTCCCCTTCAAAAATTCTTGGGTCAGGGGATGCCTTGAGGCTGGCAATTTCAGCTGCTTTCTCGGTGCAGCTATGTCATCATATTTCTTCTTAATTAGTGCCTCAATTCTTTTAAGATCTTTGGGGTTGTGACCCAAGCTGATGATTATGTCTTCCAGAGACTTTATTCTATTATCTTTTGCCTGAGAAGAAGCCTTTTCAATTTGCAATTGGGTGCTTGTGTTATTTAAAGAATCTTGCAGCCTTAGGGCTGCCATGGCCTTATCAGTAAGAGTGGAATACACCATTTCCCCAGTTTGTTTACGCAGCTCTATCTGGTCCAAAGGATGAATGTCCTTTGCCAGGACCTCAAAATTTGTTCTAATATAATCAGCTGCTGTCATGGGTTTTAACACCTTGGACTTGAAGTGGCTCATCATCATTTTTCCTTGTGAAATGTCAAATGCTGACATTAACTTTTCCTGATTATGTGGAGCCATTTTCAAATATTGATCATATACTTTCATTCTCAATGGATCATTCTTTGCCTTTATATTAATGAAGGTTCTTTTTATATCCCCTGTATCTGTTTTTGGTGGCCTAAAAGAAGATACTTCATTACTCAATTGCTTTTGCAAAGCTTTTCCTTTCTGATCTGTGTGTGTCATACTAACAGAACCAGTTAGTTGACTATCTTCTCTTCCATCATCAAACATCTCATCTATTATTTCCACTTCCTGGGGTGCACTGAGTTTTTGCCTTTTGGTTTGATGTAGCTCTAAGGATTTTTTGGGAGGAGTAGTATCTGGAACCTACCTTTTCTTGCCCATTTCTACATTGGATGGAGTTTGTAATTCTAAAACTTTAGGATGGTTAACTTGAGTGGGAGAAACTTGTGTTTGATCAGGTGCTCTGGAGGTTTGAGGTTTCTCTGTCATGACTAAAGTTTCAATGACCTGTATTTCAGGTTCCTTTCCTTTGCCTTTTGACTCTGCTACAACTGATGAACTGCCTTCCTGTAATGTCTGCTGTAAATTTTCTGCTAAAGAAGTGCCAATGTGAGGTACCTGCAATTGAGCACAAGATTCTAGGTCATACTTCTTCTCAATATCTTTCATAATTTTGTTCATTTTGTCTTCTTCACTTTCTTTTTCAACTAGTGTTTCTTCCACCCATTCATCTTGGTTGGCATATTGTTCTATTTCAAGAATCTTGTGGTGTATGTAAGGGGATGATTTGTTCTTTATTATTTTTTCACAGATAAAACCAAATGGATCATAAGGAACCCAACGGAAACTTCTTTGGAACTTGCAATTGTTTTGTAGTATAACTTCTGCTTCTCGCTCAGCATCCCTAGAGTTGCATATGTAGGGACCTAATTGACTTTTAATCCTGAGTTGGGCTTTCTTTTTCACACTACAAAAATGAATCACATCTGAATTATTCGTTTGCCTAAAATATTCCAAGGCAAAAAGTCTCATGGGCACATATCTTGGCAACTTGAATGGATGCAATTCACATCCATAGATTCTGATGACTGAATGGTTTTGATATAAATACCAATCTCCAACTTTATAAGTCCTTGAAAGCTGTAAGGTCTTCTTGATTTCATTACTGAGCCTTGGAGGAGCGATTCTTGTCAACAAGGTAGTTGCAGGATATACAAAAAGATCGATGAACTCAGCATAGGAATAGGGAGAATCATAGGAAGAATGAATTATGGGAGACCAAAATATAACTGACCTAGGGTTTCCCTTCGCATCAAGCTTTTTAACAGGGAAAGGGAACTTCTCTGATTGATAAAAGATAATGAGATGATAAATAACTGAGGAATATTTAAAAAAAATTTCATCATCTAGCCTCATGAACTGGTCATGGATCTTATTGGCTATGAAAGAGGCAAAGTCATATTTAACTGCAGGAGGTTGCCCAAGAGTAAAGATAGACAGTAAAACCAGGGTTATTTCATCAACATATTCACTTGTATTGAAACCCAAGAAAAAAGATATCAAATTTAGGATGAGCCTTCCCAACTTAGTGAAATAATAAAAACCATAGGGAGGAGGGCCCCTAGGTTGATTTTCAGGCAACATAAAATTCTGGCAAATGGACCCCAATTTTTATGGGGTCAATTGATTAGACTTTTCAATCAGTTCTTCCATAGACAAAGGTGCTAGTTCTTGATCTAGCTCAAATGTAGCATTGCATTGATAGCTTGGAGAGTAATGGAGAAAAGAACACTCTGGTCAGGGGATATTACAGCTCTTTGAGTGGGATCATAGTTAGAATGGCAATAGTGGATAATTTCTGGGAAAGTAATGACTGAGGGGATGAGATATCTCAGGAGATTAGATTCCCACAACCCAATGACATCTTGCCCCTTCGAATAATCGTCTCTGCAGTGACAATAACTTCGAAGAGGACTTTCATCGAAATGCAAGTCTTTAATTTGGAAGTCTTTATCCACTAAGGGAAAATATTCTAACTCTCTGTGGGGGGCATTCAGTGGAGTCACATTCAGGGCTGCTAGAGCTTCCATTTTGGTTCTTGTGTATTGAAAATGGAAGTTTCTAGGTTTTCTTTACAAGACGGGGCGCGATTTCAGTTTAAATGAGGAAAATTGGCACAATTGCAGGTTCAGGGGAACAATTCACAGTTTTAAATCTTAGGGAATGATCTTAGCGATAAGATTAAATCACTAATCCAGTGGAAAACAAGGAAAACAGAGTTTCTTTTGAAGTTCGGAGCACGATAGAATAAATACCTGTTCTTGGAAGCAAACTGGATTTTAACAGGTATCAGCGGTGGCAAGAGGATGCTCGAACAGTGGTCCGGCGGAATTCTGGAGCGAAATCGGATAGAACAATAGATTTCAGTGAAAAATTTGAATTTTGCAGCGAAAGGCGCAGTCCCTTTCAGTAATGAAAATGACGGGAAAAAGCACGAAATTTCTTTTATTTCCAAAGTAAAAAAAGGGGTTTTTATTTTTTCGAGGAATGACGTCATTTCAGTACGGGCTGACGTGTGGCAGGGGCCGGGCGGTAAGCGGTAATCCCTGCACCGCTTATGAGCAATGGTGGTTTTAAACGCGAGGGCAGCGATTCCATTGGGGCATTGACACGTGGATGGAGGGCGGTTTCCAAACCACCGTGCCCCCGCGCGTTATCATTCGGGTATCGAATGGGTAGCGTAATGAATGCTAGCGGTAGATCTTGTAGCGGGAGATCGGACGGTGGGAAGGGACGTGGAGTAAGCGGGGGTTTATCGTGCGGGCCCGGTTGGGTTTTAAACGTGATTAACTTTATTAAATATCCCGGGGGGTGTCTAATAGGCGGAAAAGTTTGGTTATTAATTAATTCTGATAATTAGTTAATCCCAATGGTTATAAAGGTGGTTGCTGCGGGGTTTCGATTATAGTTAAAGTGTCGGGTGGGATGCCAAGTGGATTGGCCACGGTGGCATGGGGGTTTTTTCCGATGTTTTTAGTTTAAATCAAAACTTCGGCATTATTCATTTTTCTTTCAAACATATAAAATTATATGTTTAAATGTTTTTTCGATACTTCTTATTATATGGTAATCAATTAAATCAATTTAACTACCATAAGGGGCGGGACTATTATATAATGATATATTTAACCAAAGGGCATATAATGTGGGTTTTTAATGATTAATTGGGAAATAAATGCTTTGGCTAAACTTTATAATAAGATGGGTTTTTTGGATATTTATATAAAAGGAGTTATATACTTAGGATAAAGGATTTTCACTAGGGATTTAATAACTAGAGTTAAACATTAATATGACAAAGGGACAAGGGAACTCAAAATACTTTGCACATCTAAGAAAGTGACAATTTCTGAAGTAAATTGCAATATCTCATCTTCAACACTTAAACTTAGAATAGTAAGTTATTTTGAGGGATTTTTGTGGAATTTTGCATATTTTTCCTAAGCAAAATGAGATTTTACTTAGGAAAAGGTTAAAGATGAATGATTATAATGATGAATTATCTCAAGTACTTAGGTCTTTTTGATCATTAGGCCGAGGGTCCGGTCCCTCCAAAAGTCAAGGAAATGCCTTGAGCCCCTTTGATCTTCAAATACCTTAGCACTTTGGGGAAATTAGTAAAAACTTAGGGAAAAAGTGATGTGGGAAGTTAATGATTTTGACTTTGCTTTCTGTGAATTCTTCAGTGCATTTTCTGCCTAAGTACTTATGATGAAGGTAAAAGATTAAACATATTCAGCACCATCATTCATCATATGAAACTTTGCAACACCATCTACCTACCCTATCTACTTGACACTACCATTTCCTTTTCTTTATTAGGGTGCATTTAGACTTGCAAACCCTTATCAATCTTTTCTTTTTACAAGGCAAATCTATCTAATTCTATCCTTATTACATCCAAGGGCTCAGATTAAACTGTTGAGCACCTTTTATTAGCTCTACCTATCTACTTATCTTCCAAGATTAAACTGTTTGGTCAGATATTTATTCTCTAATCTACAACATGAAATTGAAAAATGAATGAGTCAAGTTTAAACAGTTTGACCCTTCATAAATTGTGGCAAAAGTTTGACAAGCTGCACACAATTGCTTATTTACAAAAAATGAAATAGTAGTGGCATTTGGATTTGCACACTTTCCTTGGTCTATTTTTTGCTTGGGGTTCATTTCTTTCATTTTCTTGACCAATTTATTTTTCTTACCCTTTGATCTTTCTTTTAGGGTATACCCTCTTTACATTTTTTAAATTTTTTGATTTTTTGGTTTTTCAAGAATATGGAACACCTTTGCTTAAGAAAAAAGGTTTGAACATATTCCATAGTTCAATCAAGACAATCATGAAAAATGACACCTATTGGTATAGGAGACTAAAAGAGACATTCAAAATTTCCTTATACTAGTTTTGGCGACAATCATAAGCATGCAGATGTTGTTTCACAATCAGAGTTCAAAATCGATGAATATTTTAGATCTGATCTTTCTCACTCAGAATATTTAGACAACCATAAGAGTGATTTCCTATCTGGGCAACCTCAAGCTGTCCTCTTTATTGATCCATCCCAGTCGGTAACTCCCAGGGAGCCCAACATGCCAGGTACCCAACTTGATCAAATCGATGGTTACAGCGATCACTGCTTATCTGAAAACATAAACACTAATACAGCAGAGGACTGTCACTCGTATCTCATTGCCGACCATATGGAGACACCAGAATTTGATAATTCGCTCTATGAAGATTCGAGTACCCATTAGGGAATCGAAGCACTCCCGCTCTTTTCGGCCGTCATCCCTAGTTATTCTGAACCTGACAAGACCCCTCAAACAAATCCAACTAAGTTTTCTCGGATTAAGGTTTCTGAAATGATGATCCCTAAGTATCATTATCCTCCCAGCATAACCACGTTAAAAATCATTTCATCTGGGTGGAATTTTCATTCTAATGAGGTTTCCTTGAGCACATATTCTTATCCCCCAATAGCTGGCATGAAACAACCAATATACCCCAATTTATTCGCTGGTAAGAAAATGCCGGCCATTGTCTCTAATATTTCCAGTTGTTGCCCAGCCAGTACCAGTTGCAATCAGGAAATAACATGTGATTTTTTGAAAATCCCTCAACTGCACGAAAACCTTAAGGTAAACCCACCCCATCCTGGAAAATATAAAGGATCTGATACATCGATCTATCAATATGTCAATGCACAAAAATTTGACCGAATTGATACAGAGCCCACTGACATTTTGCAACTCACCACAATCCATGATCACATCCATTCGCCTGTTGATCTCGCCAAACCATAAAATTTTGGAAGCCCCCCGCTCGAAGGTATGGAGTTTGTTCAAGACGGTGAGGAATTTTAGGCCCCACTAAACGTGGATTCAGATCCTCATACCCTTGACCAAACCTAGAAGAAATCCTTAACTAGGGTTTTCCAAACTAGGGTTTCTGCACTTGGATGCGCAAGAACCTATAATTCGCTTGGTACATGCTTATTATTTCCATTCCATAAAATTGATCATCCTCCACACCATGATGAGGTTTCCATTTGGTTCAGTGGATCTTATCTGATGAATATACTCGCAAACAGGCAATGTCTTACCCCCCTCCCGTCGGACCTAAGGTTGTGCATGAATTGGTTTGTGTCATTCATAAAAAATGTCGAGTTTCAAGAACATATTGTTGTGTATCAGGATGAGAGTGGAATTCAGGTTGCACAATCTATTCCGGCATGTTCTTCGGTAAGTATCCATGATCTTCTTTCCGTTGCACGTGCTCTTCAGGTAAGTCTTGCTGTTGGTGCACAATTTTGTATGCTGGCTCTGATTGCGAACATTGTTGTTCTTGCAGGTCAGGAACTAATGTAGTGGCTGCACTGGAAAGATGATTTCACATAAGCCGACCACATCATTGGTTAAGCTAGGGTTTTAGGTGTAGGCTAGCTACGACCTGTTAATAAAAATTTGTTAGTTCAAAGTTTTTGATTAGGTTTACTTGCCAAATTTTTACTTTATAATTTAAAAGTGTGTTTGCTATTTTTGTTTACGATTAATATCTTAGGCATCATCATGCTACAAGTATTTTCCTTTCATTTCCTTTTCAGTTGCTTGTTGCTGCATAAATAATCACTGGTTGTATTGCGCCTCTTTTCCACCTACAACTGGTTGATCGTTCTCGCACATGGCGTTGCATTGCATCTTGAGCCTCGCCTATTACATTGCATCATACACTATGTTCCTCACATCATTTCCATAGATTGTTGATACAGCTTTGAAAATATTCCACATATCACTGATCACTGCATGAGCACTCATTGAAACCCTACCGCCTTGCGGATTTGTTCTGCCTTGACTGTTGAAACAGTAACCCCATTGTTTGCGTGAGGTTGTGGTGGCTATCTCAAGAGGCATATTTCTCTTAGGATAGGTCATCGAAGTCACATCCTCAACAAGATTCCTATGAGTCCAAACTTATTTAGCTGGTGAGATACGAGCCAGTTGCTTGTGGGAGACCTAATGAGTTTGAATGGCCTATACACGTAACCTAAGCCTTGTGGAATTATTTATGCTTAAAAAAAAAATACAATGTGGAAGAATGAAAGGTCCTTAAAACCCTAGTCTCCTTTTCTCTTACATATCCATAAAGTTTGTCTATACGAGACCATAGGAGATGGAGAACTTCAAATTGAACCTAAAAGTTTATGTTTAAATGCATATACCTTTTGATAACCAAGCACATTGATGCATATGCAAATAGAGTCTCTAGAACCACAAGATATAAAGGGTCAATATTAAAAGGGCCATCAATGTGGCTTGAACAAATGACTAGTCTACTATATGAAGCTGCATTGTTTTACAAAAATTCTTGGGAAGGATATGCTTTCACTGTAAAATAGGAGGAGTATGATTGGAAACTTCTCATCGACCTCGCATTTCAAATACTTTCAGAAGACATCCCAGCTTAGTTTCTATGTAGCATGTTTCAAATCTCAATTTTTTCGAAGCAAGAAACATTCATATTATTAGGTGATGGCCTTGGCATGAAATTTTTTATTCATTTGCGTTTACCACCGCTAACAATCTGAAGAAAAGAAAATGATAAACATTGTATAATTAAACCAAGGCATGAAAGCACACGGTTTCAAAACCATATAAGAGGGTGGAGAAAAAATACATAAAACACGCGCAAATACTTCTATGCCGGAGTTTTAACCCGTGGTAAAAAATTTGGAGCAGAACTACATGGAACGCGTTACAAATGGGTGCAAATACTTCTATGCCGGAGTAGATATATAGAGTGGTCAAATTTGATGATGAAAACATGGAGCAGACCTATAGTGGAAATTTTATAATAATTATGGTTCAATTACGATCAAAAGAAAAGTAGAATTGTAAAATTACAGTGCGTATTAACCGTGGGGTCTACATGGGGAAGCATATTTGTAAAACTCGCCCACCTTTTGTGAAACTTGCAAGTTTTGCTGATAATATTTCAAAAAAACACTACCATCATGATCGATGAAATATATGTAGAACTGGGGGGAGGGATGATTTCTTTCCCTGATTAAAATATGGTTGTCGCTATTTGATTATAGTGGAGGATTGTCATTCTTGTGTGGAAGGAGTAATACACCACAGCTGTCCTGTTTGTTTTGAGTTTTGTTTAAGCTCGTGAGGGAGTAATACTACCTTATGGGCACACTACTCATATGGATTGTTTCAACGAAATGCAACAACACCTACTACTCTTTTGTCCAGCTTGTTTTAAGTCGATCCTACCAAAACAAGAAGATCCATATTTTGTGCAATAATTGTAATGTAACAGTATCTTTGGTCACATAAAAAAATGCTTGAACCAAAATGTGTATAATGCTTGACATAACAGAGGATATCACACCACAGACACTCGTCGACAAGTACATGTTTCCTTTGTGATATTTACCTGAAGGTTCTAATGGGCAATCGTAAAAGTTGCTGCAGCCACGAAGATGATCTTGCAATAAAGATTCACGTTCTGAATAGAAATCTGCTGATCATTTGGACTGTATGAAATTGGTTGTATGAGCATCTTATGAGTGCATTTCAGTGAAAAAATACCAGTATGGTTAAAGTGGCTCTGAAAATGCGTTGCAGGTTGTTTCCATTTACCTGACCTGCTAGGATAACTTTCAGTGGACAAGGCAAGAAGCAGAAATGAGAATGACAGGGAGGTCGTAGTTCAGCCTAGGTCGCGGAGTCGCAGCATAAAAAAAAACCAATGAAGTGCGACCTGCCACAATCTGTGACTATGCGACCCTGTGAGGTCACAATTTCAGCCCGAGTCGCTAAGTCGCGGATCTATGACACCAATGCACAATGCGATTTGGTGGATGTAGCAACCTCGCGACCTTTTGAGGTCTCATCCCAAGTGAAAGCAAAGTCACACGACTCCTCCAGGTCACTGAGTTGCTGATCTGTGGGGCAAATAAAAGCTGCAACTTGTAATAAAAAATGCACGTGATACTTCAATAATTTAATCAAATGAATAAGGCCGGCTATATCTAATAAGGCAGCTTGGTTTCATTCGAAGACCCAGATATAAAGTTTACAAATTTATAACTTGTAAATGGAGAGAAGATCATATATGGAGAATCACCTCCTTATATAAAAAAAAAAAAAGGGGTGAGGGCATTCATGGAAGAGCAGCTCCATGATGAACGTTTGGAAGGCATTTTGGTTAGGAGGGAGCATGCAATTTCAGGTTGGATAAGAAGCATTAAAACCTATACCCCTCTTTTCCATCCGAAATATCTGCTATGGGATCAAATTGTCTAGGGCTTCAACAAAGCTTGTTGTGCTTGTAAGAACATGAATTTTATGTACACGCCATGGGTTCTAGCCTTCTACCAAAATACAAAATGGGAATCAGAAATGCATCAAATTGAGTGGGAGATGGCACTAACAGAAAATATTTTATCTTATCAATAATTTCCGCTGCAAACATTCAAAGCTTAGCGAATACCATGCCGCAGCACAATACCTGACCACACAAGGGGTGGAAGCTATCGATCTGTGCATTGAGCCAAATTTTTCCCTGCAAGCAACACGACCCTTTTTCAAAGCAAATGAGGCGGGATAAGGAATATTGCTATGAAACCCAAAGAAGGCCACAAGTCACTGATCTGTCCAAGGTTGTAGGTCGCATATCTGCCGAGGTCACAGGTTGCAGGTGGTCCGAGGTCGTAGGTCGCGAATGGTCTGAAGTTGGAGGTTGTCGATTGTCCTAGGTCACAGGTCGCAAGGAAACCCAACAGTTAGGAAGACGAAAAGTCAAGGAAGCCGAAAGGGAAAGTTTTGTCTTATAAATACTCCTTTCGCGATCCAAATAAAGGATCTTTTGTTTGGGACTCGAGATGAGTACACTGTATTACCAAGATTATACATTTGAGCATGAATACAAGAATTTTGAAAAATCCCTTTGTGGATCTGGTGTTTTCATATGTATGAGCGCTATTGAGTATTATATTTTCAGTTTGTGAACATATTTAGATTAAGGGAACTATATTTTCAATTCATATCACAATTTCATAACAATTTCCTGAGTAATGTTAATGGTGGTTGAGTTCATTTCACTATCTTAAAGAATGTTGATGACTTTGTTTATTAGCATTTGTGTTATCATTTAAAACTTTTAGGAAGTGAAGGGTGTTCTTGCGATAAGGAATTGTTTCTTTTGTGGCCAGAACAGTTTACAAGGATGACCCTAATGATGTGTTGTTAACAACACTTCCTTCAATGCTTATGCTTTATTATTTCATCTTGCTACTCATAGTGTTAGATGTACATTTAATGCATCAATCATATTTCTTGTATCATTTGATTAAGTGTGTATCCAGTGGTTTATAGAGTTTAAGCGAGACCCAAAGAAATGATAAATCAGCGGTAGACAGACCCACACCCCGGATGGGATCCCTATTCCAAACGGTTCAAGGTCTAATTGGGACATTCTACCGGGGAGATCCCCTGCTGTTGGCTGGACAGATTTTCCCGTAAACACATATCTAATAACCTCTCTATAGAATAAAGGGGTAAATTTTGAGTGCACTCAAAAATGTTAAGAGAGCTTTGAAAATTTAAATCACTAACTCACTATTGCACCTATGCTAAAAATATTAGACCGTCGTAAGGAATTTGTAGTTTGTACGCATGATTTTTTGGAAGATTTATCAGGAGTGCTAATGCAGCAAGATTATGTGGTGGATTATGATTCTTGAAAAATAAAGGAACATGAAAGAAACTATGAATTTTATGAAATTTAATTAGCTGCAATAATCCACACACATAAGATGTGAAATGTTATTTAATTGGTAATAAATTTACCTTAACTACTGAACATTTGAATCTAAAATATTTTTTCGTCCAACCTGACATAAATTCTATGAATTCCAAATGCATGTCCTTCGTAAGTTAATATTACTTTGATATTAAGCATATAAAAATAAAATAATATTGACTAGTAGATGTGTTAAGTTGAATTCTGAGGAAAATTTGTGAGGCACAACAATAATTAGCCCTAAATACAAAATCATAAAATAAATAAAGACAAAAAAATTATAAGATAAATACTATCATCAAACTCATGAGATTTAAAAATTAAAATTGATTACGGGAAATAACCAGATTGTGCACTTAATTAAAATGGGTTGCTAACATTTAAGAATAGAATGTATGTTCCATATGTGGTGAGAATTAAACAATTGATATGAGATGAACAACACAAAGGAGCCTTTTCATCTCACCTAGGTTATCATAAAAGAATTATAGCTCTTATAAAGTAATTCTTCTAACTTGGTATGAAGTTGGAGGTAGCTAATTAATTGGAAGAATTCTAAGAGTGTTAGCAATCAAAAGTGGATCATTAACACCCAAAATGATTATTGAACCCCATGCCTATAATAGAATAAATGTGGGAGGTAATTTCATTATATTATATTACTGGGTTACCATATAATATAAAACAACATGAATCTATTATGGTTTTGGTACATAAGTGGTCTAAGGATGCTTATTTTATACTTGTTCAGTCTACTTATAGAGCTATACATGTGGCAAAATTTTTCGTGAAAAAAATATTTAGACTTCACAGAATACCAAAGACTATTATATCTTGGAGGGATGTGAAATTCACTTTAATTTTTTAGAGGGTACCCAGTACTATTAATATGTATTTGCAAATGATATTCCTGGTTTTCTTCCTAAGAGAGACATTTTTTTATATAATTAATGCAGGAGCTACAATAGTATCAAATGCACCTTACCAGATTAGTATACCAAAATTAATAGAATTAAAAATGAAATGGTAGGAATTATTAAATAAGGGTTACATTAGACCGTGTGTTTCATCATGGGGTGCACTCATTTTATTTGTTAAAAATAAAGATGAAACATTCATGTTATACATTTATCACCAATAGTTGAATAAATTGACAATTAAAAATAAGTGACCCCTTCCCAGAATTGATTATTTACATGACCATGTAAGGGGAGCAACTAAATTTTGAAAAGTAGATCTCAGGTTTAGTGATCACGACCTATTAAATAAGAATACATTTTAAAAACATGTTTTTGAACACGATGTGAGAACTATGAGTTTAAAGTGATTCCTTTCAGGCTTATGAATGCACCTGCTACTTTTATGTGCCTGATGAATAGTGATTTTAGCACATTTACGTACTCGTTCATATTATTATTTATACATGATATATTTATTTATTTTAGGACACCATAGGAGCACAAAAAAATCTTGAAATAGTGTTTTACACATTATGTGAACACCATATATACACTAATTTCAACAACAAGATAAGATATGGTATCTAGGACATGGAATATCTAAAGATGGAATAGTGGTGGATCCAGAAAAGTTAAAGGTGATTTTAAATAGGCAAATCCCTAAGGATGTGGTAGATGCTAGATCATTCATGGGTATTACAGGATACTATCATATATTCATAGAGGGATTATCTAAATTATCTTAACCCATAACATCTCTACAGAAGAAATGGGTAGATTTTGAGTGCACTGAAAAATGTTAAGATAGATTTGAATAGTTAAATCACTTACTCACTATTACACCTATTTTGAAAATAGTAGACATTGATAAAGAATTTGTAATATGTGCTCATGGTTTTTTCAAAGATTTATGGAGAGTGATAATGTAGGAAGATTATGTGGTGGATAGTAATTATTACAAAATAAAATACCATGAAAGAAACTATGCAATTTAGGGCCTTGAATTATCTATAATAATCCACACACATAAGATGTGGAGACATTATTTAATTACTTATAAGTTACCTTAACTACTGATCATTTGAATTCAATACATTTTTTCACCCAACTTCATATGAACACTACGTAGTCCAAATGCATGGCATTCTTAAGTGAATATTACTCAGATATTATGAATATAAAAGGAATAGAAAAGTAAGTGGTGTATGTGTGAAGTCGAATTCTAAAGTAGATTTGTGAGGTAACAATAAGTAATGTTGAAAAAAACTTCGTAAAACAAATTAAGACAATAACATTAGAAGATAAATACTATAATCATAATTGTTAAAAATTACAAATTAAATTTGATCGTGGGAAAATACTAGACGATGCACTTAATGAAAATGGGTTGCTAAGATTTAAGAAAAAAATATATGTTCAATATGTGGCCATAATTAATCAACTGATATGAGAAGAACACCACAAAAGTACCTTTTCATATGACCTAGGTTATCAAAAAATCATTATATATCTTAGAAAGGAATTATTCTTAATTGGTTTGAAGGTAGAGGTAGTTGAATAATTGCAAAAATTCCAAGATTTTCAGCATGTAAAAGTGGACCATTAACACCCAATACAATTATTGAAACCCCTTCCTATACCATAATCGAAGTGGGAGGTAATTTCATTAGATTTTGTTATTGGGCTGCAAAAGAATAGAAAACAATATGATTCTATTATGGTCATGGTAGACAAGTGGTCTAAGGCTACTCATCTTATACTTATTCAATTTACTTATAAAGCTACATACCTAGAAAAATTTTGCATGAAGAAAATTTTCAGTATTCACAGATACCAACGACTATTATATCTCAGAGGGATATGAAATTCACTTCGATTTTTTGGAGTGAATTGTTTAATATAATGGGTACACCACTAACGTTTAGGACAACATACAATCGAAAAACAAATGATCAAACTAAAGAAGTTAATTAGGTCCTTGATGACATTATACACATGTATGCAAGTAACTATACCATTAAATGGTAGGAATATTTTCATTTAGTTGAGTTTAACTATAGCAATAGTTATCAGGAATCACTAAAGAAGAGTCCTTTTGAAGTTATGCATGTTTTGGAAACAAAATTAAATTATAATGTCTGAAAAGTTAGATTAAAAAAAAGGGGTGAACCATTATCTATGAATTAATATTACAAGGCTTCGTATATAGTGGCCAGACCTTCATCCCAATAATACTATAAAAAGATCGAGACATTGTACAATAAAATTTGGAAACCTTGGTTGGTTAGGGCCCTTTTTGCATATAACATAATCAAAAATAAATTTTATGCACCCAACAAACAAGATAAAGCCTTAAGATGGCTTCAAGAAGAACTATAAGGGGTAATATATATTAGTAACCATAGGGTTGAGGTGGATACAAGGCAAACTAGTAAGAAAATAGTTTTGAATATGCATCAAGTAGAAACCTAAAGTGTGCCCGAGGACTAACCTATCAATAACAATAGAAATCCCTTTGTTTGATCTTAGTTTTCTCAGATAATTTGCTATAAGAATGTTATAATTGAATTTTCTTGTGAACTAATATCTTACCTCGAAGAGGAATGAACAAATCCTCCATGAAATCACCATATTATAGTAGAAAATGTGTTTAATATAATAAATATGTGGAAGAAACCCTTTTGGAAATAAACGGGGTTAGAATTTTATGTTTAGACTCAGATCTAAGAATTCACTTAACGAGAAATTCCATGAGAAATGTGTAGAAATGTTGAATATGTGTACACGATGGTCATCATGATGCCATCTCTAGAATAATTTGAGGGTTTTTCTATGAAATATACCTCGAATAAGGGAAAAATAGTTATTAAAAATTAGTATATATCATTGGCAAGAGCTGCAAAAAATATTCAAACAAAATAAATCACGTATCTAGGGTTTACATGGTAAATTCTATGATGTATTACATAAATTTTGCCTCAACTGACAGGAGACACCAATTCTCATCAAATGCGAACAAGGTAGGTTAACTAGTGTGGCAATATTTCGAAAATGCAGGGAGACACCTCTATCTTCCTTTCCAAGTTAACCTCGTGGTTGAATAGCTTGACTCTCAACTAGTTCAAATGAAAATGTCCTAAATGTGGCACAGGGATAAGGGTATGTAGTTACCTTAACGGTGTCGTGTTCATCCACACCATTGATTAGAATAAAGTAATCACCACCATCAAACAAAGCCAGAAGCTTAGGGTATGGTCGGGCTAGGTTAACCCTACTTCCATTGTATTCCTTCACATTGATAGAGCATTTGATAGCCTCCACATATGTAATGTGTGCCACAAGGGCCTTCAAGGGTCAATAAAACTCATCGCATATCGTAAAGTATATAACCGCGAGTGGAAATCAATACCATTATAAAATCAAGGTTATAAAGATAAATTATGTGCCTAACATGGTAACATAAGATAGATCCAAATTATATATTATAAGAGGTGACATAATTGTTATATGGGTTGGTATAACGTATTATAAAGTTTAAAAATATAACAATAACCCTCATCCTTAGGTTATGGAGTGGATTTGTGCTAGATCAATAACCTATCAAAGCCATATGATCGCAAACTATAAAAACAAACATTGAAAAAGAAGGGAATATATGAGAAATATTCCATATAGTTTCCATGAGTGAATGAGTAAAGTTTCAATATAATGTCTAGCCAATTTTTTTGCATCAAACCAAATTTAAAAAAATTTAGAGACAATACAATATTACTTAATGTAAAAGAAACGTAATGAATGTTAGAAATCATTCAGGTGTTTTACCTCCGAAAGTAAAAAACAATAAGGATATTTATGTTGATGTGGCAAATAATCCATGTATTATATTAGTTAAAAAAAAATAATTAATTCATAGTTATTTTCCAATTATTTATGGAGGGATGTTTTACCAAAATCCAAATCTCCAGTAAAACCTTGGTCTTCTACCCAAGTTTCTTTTGCTAATTCGAAGCTCTTCATCGAGTTTGAAATCCAAACAATTCTTTGTCATTAACCATGTAACCTTAAAACCTACTCATCTCCAACACTTATCCAATGTAGAATTTTCATTATTATTTTCCTCTAATATCCTATAAAACATAAAACATTCATATTGAACAATCTTACATGTTCCACATTAGTGTTAAAGTATATTTAGTGATTCTGCATAACAGAATTCATGAAACAAAAAATAACTACAAGCTTTAAAGCCAAAATTATCCTCTTGATTAAGGAACATAAACCACACATTAATCACATATAACGAAAATAACAGGATTTCTTACATACAACATTCTTATTCATAAAAGGAATATGTACCAACATTCAATAAGATTTAACAAGACACTCGACTCACTTCTCATTCATATTTAATAAGACATTACAATAGCTTTCATCCTATCATTGTGTGCATACATAGTGAATCTATCATAACATATAAGTATGAAGCATTTAATAGAACCTATATGTCATTTACAGGGAATGAATATACTTATATATTACACTTTAAATCAATGGAAATTAAGAGAGGGACAACCAATATCCACCCAATTGTAGGAAAAACTACAATGTAGGTTTCTTATGACCAGACACCTATGATATGGACACAATTTATGAAGGATTATTTACTTAGGGAGTTTCAACAATGGTTCATTTCAGGATGTATACTATGAAGGAAATTATCCTTCACTTATAGGAAACCTAGATGTTGCCTTTGATACTTTGAGACTAGGTCAATCTCAAACAAGAAATAGTGCATGAAAGGCCACATAGGATAGAATGAAATTCCTTCACTACTTCCTATGATCCCTCAATTATTCTCCTTCTCTTCAATTCTTCATTTTCATGAAAATATCTAAACAACGAAGTTACTCTCTATATATAAGAATTATTTGAAGGGCCTCCTCACTAGTTTCCTGAGCTAACACAACTCAAGCATGGATTCGGTCTTTTAATTTACAAAAACTAGCTTACCAATCCCTTTTACATGATAGTTTCAGAAGTTGATACCATTCTGTGGCATAAGATGGGCTTAGAAGCCATTATCACTTCATTGAAGAATATGCATTCACAAGGATTCATGTCCATAATCACTCACAATCTCCTCAATTCTCAACCTGCAATTGTTTCCAATGGAATTCCCCTCACATTTCAATAACTACCTGACATATGAGAGGCTTGAGGACCCTCCACAGGAAATATATTTAATTAGTACCCACTATATGGTAAACAACCCATGCTTGGGCCAATCCATAGCTCCTTCCCTATCCTCTCTCATCACTAATTAGTGGTTAAGTATTTCATGTTTAACATCAAGGGTAACATAAATTAATTTTAGGAAATATAATAAAATTCCCAATCTCCCCTACAAGATTCCTCAAGTAAGTTATCCTTTCAAACATTGGGATATATATAAACTTGTCCTCTTCTTCACATTTAACAATTTACAATTAAATTTAATAGGGTATTTAGATCAATATTTCTGGCATGATATCCATTTTTTCCATGCAACATTCATCATTTAATTACATTAAAAAAATCAAGCACTATAATAGGGATACTACATATAGGCCAATCTAAGGAAGATCAATGAAAGTACAAAGGGAACATTATATATTATGAATATGATCAAAGGTAATAACATTATGTCCTAGAGCCTAGGAATGTTGTTTTTGATTTGAAATACACATGGAATACCTAAATTATACTTGGCTGGATAGTGATGTAGTTGTGGCCGCTAGTATTTCCCATACTATTGCAAAACACCTTAAGAAATTTGATCCCTATCGGTGCTTGATAGATCCAGATTTAAGATGGATCTAGGCTAGTTTTATTCATGTGAGGGCAAGGAAAATATATCGAAGATATCATTAATTTTATCAATAATATGTAAATATATGTAATATCTATATAATCATTTTAAATATGTTAAATATGTCTAATATTAACCCGGTCATTTTAATTTTAAAGTTACTTAGTTACCTTAGTTTGTTGAGATTATAAATATTGTTAATAAATTTAATGATGCAAAATGATGAAATAGAAATTTTGAATGCAAAGTAACAATACTAGTGTTGAATGATAAAAAATGTGAATAATAAGAATGTAGTCAATTACAAATAGTATGCATTGTGATTAATCTCAAACTATTTTCTTCCACTATTCTTATTGTCACCCTTGTTAGTTTTGATATCCTTTCATATCGATTATATGAAAATCACAACTGAAATCTCAAGTCATTTAAAAATTTAGCTCAAGTTATTGTTGTAAACATAATACCTTGTCCCTCTTTCTCTCAAATATTAATAGATTGAATTACTATAACAAAAAAATCAATGTACATTGTCAATAATTGTTTATGCTTACACTGATATCAATTCACATTGTTAATCCAATCACTTTAAGATTAATGTACTAATCTAAATTTAATAGATTAATGTTATAGAACGTTGTTTTATCAAATAACCACATTATTGATCTTAGATGTATCTTCCTATTATAAAAATAATACTTGTTATCCACTTTCCAATTGAAACTAAAACAATTATTCAATCTCAAAAAGATGTTCAAAAATTCTATACATAAATTTAATCCTACAAGGATGTTAAAATTTTATGTCTCTATTTTATTTCTCATTTTTAAGCTTTCATGAAATATAAAAATTATTAAAAATATTAACAAATATTTATATACAATATATAAAAATTAAACATAAGTAAAAGAGAATAACCATCATTCTTTTCAACTATTTAAGACCAACTTTTATTATATCTAAATAAGAAAAACATACTTGAAAATTTCACATATATTGTATATAATAATAATTTAATTATTTATTTATATTATAAATAATCCATAATTAAATTAATATCACATTCATATAATCTCATTTTATGAAGACTTCCATATAACCTTTCTATTATTAACTTCTGTACATTGCCTTGATGTTCTATCTTACACTTTATCTTCTCTAATTTTCAAATAGAAATATTTTGTTAAAGTATTATATATCCTAGAATAATATAATAGGTATCTTAAAGTATCATAATTTTTCTTATATTTGTTTCTATATTTAAAAATTACTATTTTGTATGTATATTTTAAAGTTTATATTTATCTATGTCTAAGTACATTTATTTTCCAAACAATAAGAGATCTGTATACTTTGTACGACAAGTCTCTCATACAATATAAAAACTTCAATTACATATAATATAAAAACTTTAGTTACAGTTGGAATCAAATTAAAAAACAAAAAATTAAAAAAAAAATGCTTCAAATATGTCAGCACTACCTTCCATGCCATCCAACTTTAATCACTTTGGAGACTATATGTTTAATATTTTGGAAACTTTCATTTTAATTTTTTAATAACAAATGTTTATAAATTAATTTTCTATTTATGTTATTTTTTCTTTATGATACATGATTTAGTGTTTTCAAATATTTATAAATATGACAAATAATGTTATAGACCGGGGAACATAACAAAAGTAATTGCTCATATTTGTTTTTCATATTTTCTAAGAAAAAATCTAAGTATCCATCCTAATGACAATTATGAAGTGCCTAACCCACACTAGACTGTATGATAAACTACTTTAAAAAGTATTATAGGATAGGAATGAGAAGCCTCTTTAGAAAGGTGTTCCCATTAAAAGATAAACATGAAAAGCCTAGTATACGAAGATTTTTTGCAAACAAATTTCCTTCGAGGGATAGGCATGAGAAGCATATGTACAAAGGTGTTTCCTTAGCAAACCATATTGACAAGTTTGAGATGTTGGTTTGTAATACTATGATATAGCCATGAAAGGCCTACTGCTAAAGGTCTTGCTTCATGGTATGCGTATGAGAAGGATTTTTGCAAAAGTGTTTCCTTAAAAGGATAGTTATGAGAAGTCTATATAGAAAATTTGTGAGAAAGCCTTTCAGAAAGGTGATTTCTTGTCAAAGAAACTTACATTAGAGAACTTTTGAGGTCTAAAATGAGTTTTTAAAGAAAAAATTACAACCAAAATAAAATTTATGAAAACCAATAGTATTCAAGATGATGCTGTCAATCATGGGGGATGATTCACCATTTTTAAGTAAAAACGTAAAAAATATTAAAACATAATAAAATAATAAAACCACTTTTTTAACTTGTATTTTCAAAATATCTCCCAAAGTTTTTACTAAAATTTTGAGTGAGAGTACTAGTTTGATGCAAAATTTTATTTCTCCTCCAATGAGTATCCATGTTGATTACTTTTGATGGAACCTGCTACACAAAAAATGATAAATACATAAAAAACATGATTGCAATCACATTTTTCATAATCACATTTTTAATCTATTTCTCATTTTTCGTGTAGCAAGGCCCATCGAAAGTAGGAAAAATAGATACTCCTTAGGTAATGAACCAAATTTTGCATCCAACGAGTGTTTCAACTCGAAATTTTATTAATTCATAGACAAATATATTAAAAGTATGAGTTCAAAAAATAGTTTTTCAGTTTTCCCTCTAATTTGATGATCTAATCTGATATTATTTTATTTTTTCCACTACTATTTGTTAATTTCATTAGAAGTTTAATTATTTATTTATTTGTGATTCTTGTTTATAAACACATCCTTAATAATAAATTCGTAATTCTTATTTATAAATATATCTGATGAATTTGAATCCACTACCTTCCAGATTCTAATGTATTAGAAAAGTCCTGAATAACCAATTCAAACTCCAGTAAATAAAAAAATACAAACTATTCAATCATATATTACTTTTAGAATTTATTGTATCAAGAAATACTAATCTAACCAATTTGGGAAAAAATAAATAAAAAAATAAATCAACATCAATACACAAATAAAGTACCCAACTTCACCCTAAGAGAATATATTCATTTATAGTATTCTTCATAAAATTCACATATTATTACTTTAAAACAAGACTCTATTTTATATTTTTAAGTACTATTTTTGCATGTTATAATATATATATATATATATATATATATATATATATATATATATAAAATTTATTTATTAAATAAAATCTTAAAACAAAACAACCCTCACCAACTAATTATAATATTGTTTACTTAATAGCAATACATTTGGATTTCAAACAAATAATTCGATTCGCACAAGCTAATATAACAAAGAATTAAATTAACATAATATTTTCCCTCTATGTAAATGTAACACTCATTTAAAAAAAAAAAAATTCTTTTAAACAACTATTGACAACTAAATCACTCGGTAACTCAGGATTTAGAAGCACTATAACCATGTCAACGACACCAAACAATTCTATGTAGAATTAATAGAAATGTGTTGCTAAGTACAAAACTGTATGTTAAATAACTGATCTATGAAAAGTGTGATAGCCAGAAAAGTGACACAACTATGTCAAATGGACTAAGTTTCCAATTCGAATCATTATTTAAAAAGAAACATTGCACAAATGAAAATAGTAAAAAAAGAGCATAAAAAAATATCGAATGCAATCATATAGAGAACACCACATAATTCTGGACACGTGATCTTATTAACAGCTGGAAATCTAAATTTCATTTTAGTCTAAAATTTATACTATTAGCGCTAACCATTTTACAACAGAAGAAAATTGCATCATATAATACATGTGAAGATAATGCCTAAAGCACAAATAGAATATAACTTAAAATCTCAAAAACTCCACAAGAAAGAGAACAAGGGTTACTTCCCCTTAATCCCCCTCCTCTTTCCTAGCTTCTTGAGATGAGGTTCCACAGAAGCAAATTGCATCATATAATACATGTGAAGATAATGCCTAAAGCACAAATAGAATACAACTTAAAATCTCAAAAACTCCACAGGAAAGAGAACAAGGGTTACTTCCCCTTAATCCCCCTCCTCTTTCCTAGCTTCTTGAGATGAGGTTCCCATGATACCACCATTAGACAACGGCTACTAGTTGTAGCATCTGAGAGAGCCAAAAAGATAAATTCAAATAAATGATAACCTACTTCAAAAGTTCTCAATGTTGAATACCCCGAGATGAAGTTGCTATCAAAATGAAAGATTCCCCAAAACAGGTACAATGATACTTATTCCATCATTCCTCAATGAACCATACAACCATAGGCTTTAAATCTAGCCACTCCTTTCATCCATTCTGACGGTTGACAATGTTTGAAATTTTAGCCATGTGCTTAACAAAGTCATACAAGTAAAACGTAGCATATTTTGCTTGCCTTTGTTGAAGAGACAATTTTTTGCTCTAAAAACATTGATCTGTATTTTCTCCCTGGGATTACAAATCACCAAATAGGGGGAATATATGAATGTTATGGATGGGTTTAAGACTACTAACTTTGTTTTTCGCAATTAAAATCACTACTATTAACACAGTCTGAGCATAGCTTAAAATATACAGCAAACTATGTTACATATTTTAAATATTAAGTGAAAAAGAAACAATCACCGAAGGCTATAAAGACCCAAATCAAATGCTCAACAGTGTTAAAACCAAAGAAAGAAACCCTTTCTGGTTGTATTAACAAAACGAAAAGCTAATTTTAATAGAGAAATGAAACCTATACAGAGGTCTCCACATGAGATTACAACTTTGTGCAATCATTATGGTAGAAAAGTATTTTGTTCAGTTACTAATTGCTCTGTTTGTGTCTAACTATGAAAATAGACTTCTCTTGCCTCTGCTATGTACTACCAACTACAACCTTCTTTCTCCCTTCTTTTCCTTTTTGGTTCTTGTGTATTTAATGAAACTATAGAGGTAGTTAGGGTTTAGGTAATTATCACTCATTATTAGGTAAAATTACCTTAATATTATGAATTGTGATGATTTGATGTCAGTTCTTAATATTCTTTATTTCAAATGGTTTGAAGTGTTTTATTGCAGATTTAGTGTATTTAATATTTCGTAATAAAGAACAGAAACTCGCCTTATTTGGACACATAAAAAAGCAAGAAAATGAAATAGCATGAATTACAGAGAGAGTCAATGAACCTTCTGGTAGGAGAGGTGTCTTTGCAAGTAAATTCGAATGACCTTTTGGTAGGAGAGGAATCTTTGCAAAGCCTGGACAACAAATAATCACTCGAATACTGAAAGGCAACAACTCAAACCTTAGGCACTTGACCAGTCCTTTAAGGGCATGTTTAGTGGATGTGTATATGCCACAACCATAACATGGATGCTGCATTCTTATATTACTCCAAATGTATAACTCAACTTGTTAGCTTTGCACAAAACCTCAGTTGATTTTGGCATCATGTTATTTTAGCATCCATTCAGATTAAATTTGGGGAAAAAATTCCTTTGGAAAGATTATTTAATCAAACTTCAAAGCGTTTAGAGTCTACGTTGTAAATCTCTTAGAAAACTATTATGAACTTTGGATTCAGATCCGTTTCTTGATTATTTGATGATTACTTACCATAGAAGCCAATGATCCCATGAGAACAATAGTTGTCGGATTTGACTTGCTGCTCCATTGTTTCATCAAGGGAAACGAAGAATGAAAAGTGTAGAATACCCCTCTGAGATTATTGCGGATGACAGAATCCACATCCGTAATGTTGATTTCATCCATGTAGCCTATTCTAGCTATTCCTGCATTGCAGATAACAATGTCAAAAGGTAGCCACTCGTAACACTCCTTTATAGATGTAGAAATGGATTCATAGTTCCCCATATTTGCATGCTTCACCACAAAGCTCAGATCATTCTACATAATTTCATGAATAAACCGCTTGGCATAGGAGATCTAGATAGAAATAATGTGATCTAGAGTTCATTAAAAGCTGCAGAGGAATTTATGCAAAGAACTCAACATTTGTCCAATCTTTATCTAGAGAGAGTGTGATTAGAGGTTTTTCAACAAACAATTCAACGAAAGAGATGTACAAAAATTTAGGTAAAGAACATTACCTTTGTGAAAAATTTAACTAGAAAGAACGTGATCAAGAGGTTTTTAAACCAAAAATATCTACATAGATTGATGTAAAGAACCCTACCTTTGCACAAACTCTATCTAAAGAATATTTCCCCTGCTGAGCAATGTCTGTAGTGGTTTCATCTATTTGAGAAGAACTGTTAGAGATGAGGGTCATGTACACTCCCTCTTTGAAAACCTCCATTAAAATAGCAAGGCTGATGCCCCTTGATACTCCGGTTATCACAACATGTTTTCCTTTTAAACTCGGCGTCCTCTGGCCTGCCTTCTTCCCAAATATCACGAAACATATAATACTGATAGGTACAGAAATCACAGACTCCAAATAATAGAGCAGGGTAGCGGGATGATGACTAATGTTATTGTTATAAGGAACTGCCACAATTCTAATCTATGGTTAATCATGATCCAATTGTCTAACAAAGGATCTAATGGTACAAATTATGACAGAAAGGTAGTTAGGAGAGTTGTTTTCAAATAAAGATGCCTTACAATGTAAAAATATATGGAGAAGTGGATTTCATCACTTCAACAACAGTAAAAATAAGGCCATTAAGAAAAGAAATCCGACACCAATAGAGATTCGGTAGCATTTATGGAATTGGTGAACATGTCTTGTTCTACGGTGTTGACTACTCACCATAGCTTTCTTGATCTTGAGTACAAGAAATGAATTTTTATTTAGCTTATATTACATTAACCATGAAATTTGCAACATTTGTATAGAAAATTAATATGACTGTGAGTAAGTTTGAAATCATATAATATGAAAATTGTTTATGATTATAAAGTAAAAAACATGTAAGATATTTTATATACACTTACGAAATTAAAGATATGTATATAGTTTTTTTGAAGGGAAGAAATTTGATATTCATTAACAAAAAAAATAAAAAAGAGTATGTATGTAGGTACAAATTGTTATGTAGTTACAAACTATTACAATTAGGTAATAAGGCAAATTTAGTTTTATTTAAGAAATCAGAATTATGAACATTCATCATTAGTGCTCAAGATAAATCATGTGTAATTTGGAAACTAAAAAATATCACATATTCTAAAAAAGTTCATTATAATTTATTTTTTTATATATTAAGAAACTCTACTTATAAATAATAAAACATATGTAACATCAATTATATTAACAAAAAAAACCATGTATTTCTAGAATAATAAAATAGTTGTAACAAAAATAATATAAACAAGAAAAACTATGTATATTTGGATGTATGAAAATTTAAATGCATTTTATTAGGTAAAATTTTAAAAGAATAATGATTATAAACATTTAAAAATAAACTACATTCCACATGAATACCATGCGTCAATATCATGGGCTGTTTTTATAGTTTATAATTATTTAATTTTATTATTTTTATTTTTTATTGTATTTTAACCTTGTTAAAATGTTTATAATGGTTATAAACATTTAAAAATAAACTACATTCCACATGAATACCATGGGTCAATACCATGGGCTGTTTTTATAGTTTATATTTATTTTATTTTATTATTTTTATTGTATTTTAACCTTGTTAAAATTTTCATTACATTATGTCAATCTTTTTATTTAATTTACTTTTATTTTTATTTTTGTGTAATTTGATATAGTCAAAATGTTAAACATGACATTACACCATTTCTATCATACTTTGTTTATTAAAAAGAAAAAAACTAACATTATAAAAAACATATATAAAACTATTTACTTGATCTAATGGCCTAAAACATTTCAATCATCTAACATCTAATCCAATGGCTCAGACATGAACACATGGGCAGTTAGGGAATTGTTTTCAAATAAGAACGCCTTACGGCCTAAAAATATAGATCAAATATATGACTTAGTAATAATTAGAAGTCTTATAACATTTCTTTTAGCTTCATTACAGTAAATTTAACATGTTATTTCAAAAAACTAAACACAATTAAAAAAAAATAAATTAAATATCATCTTAACCACCCAAACTACCCTACCCTTGTTGACAGTAATGTTAACCTTCGTAGATGAGGAATATAATACAACTATATATGACTCCTATAGACAACCTATTATCACTATTATCCGAGAGGCCACTGCACCCTCATGAATAATAATCACACATGTAACTTCATTACTACTAAGAATTATCGTTCGGTGGCTCTCCACACCCTATTATCATGAGAGAAGTCAACAAGATGATTAGCATAGTCATATAGCTTTAAATAAACATCGATCCCTAATAAATATTAAATTACTTATTTCATAATAAATTTTATATATTTTGATTTAAAATTATAATTTTTATAATACATTTTATATTTTTTAATTTAAAATTTAAAAAATATAAATGTAATTATTTTTAATTTTATTATTATTATTGTTATTATTATAGAAAAAATTAAGAGATAATTAAAATATAATATATTTTAAAAATATGAAATAAAATTTTCATTTATAGAAATTTATATTTATTATTTTAAATAAATTTTTAATTTATAATAAATTTTGTTACAATATTATGAGTCAATATAATTTTTTTGTCAATATCATGTGTTTATAAAATCATATGTCATTTAAGATAGTTATCTGACATATTATTTTAATCAATTTATTTAAAAAATAAGATAAAATTATTTTGAACATAACTGATTCAGAAATACATTACAAATTTTAATTTATATATACTGTTAAAAAATTCTAAAATATTTCATAAAAATAAAAAAATATTTTATAAAAATAAAATTATTAAAGATATTCTAAAATATTTAATAAAAACTAATACCCACCATCTAAATAATAATTATTATAAATAAATTAAAATTCTAAAAATTATTCCAAAATAAACATACTGTCATCATATTTATAATAATTTAATCTTAATCTCTATTTAATAAAAATAGAATCACCTTATCATTTGAGCAAAAATACTTGCTATTTCGATCAAGTCTGGACATCAAGATTGGTATGGTGAGAATTCATTTGAATCAAACAGTTACATAAGCAAGATAATGGTAATTCATTGCAGCAACCCGACAAAAAAAATAAAATGGCCCGCGGCCGGCAGGTAGCAATGGCATAGAGAGCACTGCCAAGTGCCTGTCACGCTTTTTTATGAATATACCTCAATCAATTATTATGGTTTCTCAGAGGCTAACTCCCAACAAGCGTGCACATGACTTTCTTCTGCTTCCAATCTCTCAAACAGTCCATGGAGATTTGTCAGCTGTCACGACATTACACACGGAAAAATGCTATCAGAGATTAATTTCTTGGTTCTGTCACCACAACTCCTTTAACAAGCTCACTGACATGACAAAAATAAAAGAATAAAATGAAAATTTTTGAGATTGATATATGCATTAGGCGTTCTGTTCGGTAGTAATTTCTAGCTTTTCTGATGACATAAATCATACTAGAAATAAATAGAAATAGCATAGAGGTATGTGTTTGGAGATACGCAGCAAATGTCTACCGGATGGTCAGGGAAATGGTTAACGAATTGACCCATCTATCTGAATATCAAATTTGGGATATTCTTGAAGTCTATTCTTTTGCCCGAGACGTTCCTTACTACCGCGCCGCTGCCAATTGATATATCTCTCGGCCAGTTAAATTACATTCAACCAACAGCGTTATACATTTGTTCGTTTATATAGTTTTAAAATATTTTGGTGATGAGTCTAAATTTGTAATAGTCTGGTTCTAAAGTCATGTGTAAAGAAGAGATTTAATAGTTAGGTCTAAATAAGAAATTCAATGTTCATTTTTTATGGGTTAGAGTAACAAAAAGAAATTAAATAAATATTTAACTTTATTGAATTCAGATCAAAATCATATGAAATTTACATATTAACTTCATATGAACTTCATATGAAATCACTAGTTCAATTCTCTACCAAAACTATATAAAATCACTCTTCAATTATATAACTAATCTAATATATTAAACACAATAAAAATGTAATCCTAATAAACTTGCCAACAAAAAATAATTAAAAGCATTATATCCTAGATTCTGACCTAATACTTTATCACAGATTAGTAAAACAATCCAACAGTGTCACTGCCACATTATCAATGTTAGTTTCACTCCTACAATATCAAGAATTGGGCAGGGTCTGAGAGAATATTTTCGAGACAAGGCTTTCACATACATTACCTCGATATAACCAAGGCTTTGATCGACAGGTAGCTCTAGATGCTGTTCTATATTCGCTTCACTTTTTATACGGTCCATCTGCTGTATTCCGAAAAAGAGGCTAATGATTAATTAAACTGAGATCAAAGGAATTAATCATATCAAAAGGATGTTAGAACAGTTAATTTTCTATGTCAACATAATCACATTATTTAATGTGATCAATATATTTCACAGAATGGTAATTATTAGGATATCATTTTTCACACCATGCTATCACCCTGTTATTTGATAATCTAAATATTAAATTACCATTAATAATGGATAAATATAAACTTACAACCAAATAGGTTACCTTTAAGATAACATAAATATTTAGATTAAAAAAGGGTTACTCTAAGCACGTTCATTAGATAATAGGTATTATAAGTGGCGATGTAGGTATCAGTGGCGATTATTCTGTTATCTTCACTGAACACACATGCATGGATTTGTATGCAACATATACTGCATCAATTTCCTAGTTCACAGCTGCATTATACCACTGAAAAATTAGAAATATTAGTCCGTTATTGAGCTATATTTCCTTGGTAAAATATTAAACATACCTCTAGACTGTGAGCACCCGAGCTTGCTGTATCTTGAAGCAATAGAGCATCTTCATAGTCATCAACCTTTCCGAAATTTCTTTTCCTTGGATTCACATCCGCTGTTGAAGTTGAAGCAACAGATTCCAGATCGTCCTGTTTATCCTGAATATCGATTCTTCCTCTAGTGACTAAGAAAAATGATCCAGCAATCTGTTGGTCCTGCCCACACTCAATATCCCTTACAGGCTGAGACAGATTTTGTGGACCAGATGATGCATCCGAAGCCATCGAAGAGTCCTCTTCCTCGCCTGTAATGCTTGACCCCCGAAATGTTGGGTATCTTTCAGCATCGTGTTTATATTTCGATCTTTTCATTTGCCGCCTCTCAATTTCAAAACACCTGGTGTTTTCTTCGCTCCATCTATCCATAGATACATCTAAATACTTCGTCCAGCCAGATTCAGAGATCCCATTGGTCATAATTGCAGTAGAAACATAACTCAGCAACTCTGCAAGTTTGGGAAAGGCCGGTCTCTGCAATATACGATCCATGTTATTCTCCATCTATTTTCGTTCCTCAGAGCCACCCATAACCCTTGTGCATTTCACAAACACCTTCAATTCAACGGGCATAGACCGATGCTCCCGATATTTAACATCGAGAACTGTGCTAGTATTAACGTTATCTGTAGGGTTAACTTGGCGTTAATGTAATAGCTTTCACTGCCATTTGTACTCTCTCTGTCATTTCTAGACATCCTACATTGGATCCCGTCAATATTTCCAGATATATCAGGGTACGTCGAATATGCGTTTACACGTTGAAGTTCTGTCCATGAACAGTTTCTTGGTCCCACTATCATGAGCGATGGATGTCTTCTGTCCAGGCACGACAGTTGGGTCCCACCATGATCATCGATGGATATTTAGGGATTAGTACACAGAATTTCAGCGTTGCCATGTGAATGCTGCTTTAGGTGTCCGTCAATAAGGTTACGAACGAAAGAATGGCAGGGATGGGGTACGTTAATAACGTTACAATTTTGAAATCTTAGGATAAAACCCTTGCTTTAATTTGGTTGATAGAAAATTATTTTATTAATGAAAATTTGAATAATAAAGTAATAGAAAAGATAAACAATTAAAATATTAAAAAAATTAAAAAATATATATATTATGATTTTTCTAACCAAGAAATTAATCTTTTTTAGACTTTTATGATGGTGGTGGTGGATTCATCTCTTTTAAACTTTGGTGGTGGATTTATCTCTTTTAAACTTTGTTGGTGATGGTGGTGGTGGTGAATTTTGGTTTATCACACCTAAAGAAACGAATTATTTAGTTTATTTTAAAATTGTACTCCTATGCTCAAAGATCTTGGAGAGAAGCGTCATGACATGACATGTTAAAAGGCTAGGAAGGTCGGTATTGCAACAAAGATTATGAAATTGAGATCTAATGTGGGTGTACGAAGGGCACTCTAAGAGGAAGTGATTTCATGCTCAATGTTTATATTCTCAGAGAGATGGAAGATCCTTTCCACCCATGGTGTTTTAGGGACTACCCAATGACCTATTTCACTATGGAGCTCATGAGAGTTCGTTCTTATCTTAGATATATTATTTTTTTTTCTTTGAGCTAGTTAAAACACAAAGATACTTTTGATCTTCTAGAGTAGGGTTGATGACCTCCTTATCATATCTTAATTTTTTTTTAGCCTCTAAATCTTTCTCACACCACATTTTCTCTTTAAACTTATAAGTAACAATATTTTTAATGTTATTAATATTTTGCAATGCAACATTTTCGTCGATCTCCCAATAGTTTAACCGGGCCCTAGTCTCTTTATACCAACCTCATTTGAGCCTTAGTTGGTTTTGGCTGGGATTTAAAGCTAGCTTAGGAAGTCTATGGTTTCCCATGTTATTGATTTTGTGTTTGTACAATAGGAGTCTAGTCATTACTAGGCTCTAGATAGGAGAAAGACCCATTTCTATAAGGAGAATAGGATAGGGTGTATTTCTTTTAATTTTGAGGTTATACGTTATATAACGCTTCGGGATTTTCTCAATCTTTCTTGAGGATTCTCTAGAGATGCTACAACCCCAAAACTTACATCCATACAAGATAACAGGAGTGACTCAAGTTTCAAAGAGCAGCTTCTTTTTATCCCACATCAGAAGGTTTGCAACTTTCCAATTATTTTCAAGACCAAAATAAGCTTTCCACCCTCCATTAACCACTTTCTCAATGCTATAGTTTGAGTTTAGCTTGTGATGAAGATATTTTCCTAGGTACTTGTAAGAAGACACTTCCTCCAAGTTCCTATTGTCATACACAAATTAGCGTAAGTGTCCTTGGACTTGATAATCATAACTTTTACTTTGTCAGTTTTAACAATCATACCCATGGTAGGGAAAAAATCCTTAAGAAGTCTTAGTTTCTTATCAAGATCAAATGGGCACCTTGCCAGAAGAACAATATCGCCAGCATAGAGATGAGGGATGATGACTATTCTAGCTAAGATTGTGCCAATGCAATATGCTTCCTCTAAACAACCTTCTAGCTTGTCGATGTAAATGCCAAATAGGGTAGGGGAGAGGGGCAACCTTGTTTAACTTCGATATTACACTTAATATCCTTCGACCACCACTCATTGCTCTTAAAATTGGCAATTACATTCTCGTATAACCTTATAGCCGCAGCTCTCAACTCAAAAGGTATCTGTAGCTCTTATAATATATTCCATAGGTTATTTATAGGTACCGTATTGAAAGCCTTTCTAAAGTCCACAAAGCAACAAAAGAGATTTGATTTATCATTACGACATTCCTCCACAATGATCCCAAGTGTAACGAGGTGGTCTGTTGTTGAGAGTTTCCTTCTAAAACCCGCTTGGCCTTTAGCTCTATTACCTTCACTTTCAAGCCATATGCTCATCTTTTCTTCCAATATAATACAATATAACTTGGCTAAGAGAGGGCTAATCATAATTGTCCGATAATTAGAGGGGTTATTTGTATCCCCACTTTTAAAAATAGAGATAATGAGGCTCTGAGTCCATGGTTTAGGGAACCCTTGCTTGACTGCTTGATTGAAAAGTTTGTGGATGTGAGGGATGAGGACAAGACCTACAATTTCTAAGATTTCCTCCTGGTAACCTTCAATGTCCATAGCTTTTCCATTTTCCAGGCACTTAATGCCAAGATCTATGTCTTCTAATGAGAAACATTTTTCTGCTGTGAGCAGATTTTCAAAGTTATCTATGACATTTGGAGATTCAGAAAGATTTTTAAGATAACAATTCCAATTGTGTAAAGAATTTATATTCTCATGTTTATTTTTTCTATTTAGATTCTTCCTCTAGAATTTCTTAGGATCTACCTTAAAGAGGTGTAAGAGATTTTATTGTCTTTTATGAATATATTGCATTTTTTTCCTTTTAGTTAGGGCTTTGTATAGTTTTATCTTGCCAATTTTAAGAGACTCATCAACATCTTGCTTAATTTATCTCCTCGCTCTTTACACTCTTTATCATACGAAGGGTTGGTTTTGCTATTATTTTATTACTTGAAACTTCAATTGAGAACTTGTTAATAGAATATGAGAGGCTTGTAGTAAAATTATGATAGAGATCTTCTATGCTGTCTATACTAGATAAAGGAAGAAAATTATTTTTCAAATCATTTAGAAAAATGTCATTTTTATTTTTATCGAAGATTAAGCTCTTTTGGCTATAAGGATTATCTTCCATTGGCTCTTTATGCATGTCAAAATTGAGAGTTACAATTAAAGGTCTATGATCAGAGTGAGTCTCGTGGTCGCTTAAGATGTCAAAATTTATTATTTAATTGTATAGAGGAATATCGGAAATAACATAATCTACCACTCTACTACCAAGCCCATGGATACAGGTCATCTGGATAGAATTGGGCCACTGCTTTAGACCATTGCAAATTATCAGATCTTGAGCACTACAGAGCTTCAGTAGTTCAAACCCAAAAAAAAATCCCCTAGATCTTTAGGGCTTCTTCTGTATCATCTAGATAGAGTGAGGTCTTCGTCTAATCAAAGGGGATTAGCGTTGGAATAATGGTTAGAAGAATAGCTTGGTTTCTTGAAGTTTGAGCATTAAAGTAACCCATTAAGAGGATATTACCTTCATTCCTTAGGTTAGAAATATGATTATCTAAGCCATTGTAAGGACAATTTTTATCTAAATTGTTTTTCTTATAGAAGTTAGAATTGATAGGGGAAAAATAGCAGATTTCTATGTAGGTTTTTTTCTCATTAATGTCAATAATCTCTATCCAAATATATTGGTTGTAAACGTCAATTTTATAAAGTCTAGGATGGGGGGATATGTTCTTCCTAATGTAACAAGCTATACCCCCTATGCTGGTACGATAGGATTGTTTGTTTGAGATTGACCATAGTACAAAGTCATCTATGTTAGAGACCTTAGGTTCTTCGTCCTCCCAAATTTCAACTAGAAAAATAATATCAACCTAATTCGAGATCCAACTTATCTTGAGGCCTTTATTCCATGGAAAGCCCTGACAATTCCAAGAAAGAATCTGGAGCATGTTGAATTGCTATTTACTACTATCTTTTTTTATTCTATCTTGAATAACAACTTTTCTATTTATTATTATTGCCCATTTTCCTTCCTTCCTAACATATTTTACCTTTTGAACCTCCTTTCTTAATTTTTCTTGATCTTCTCCAATGAGATATTCATTTATAAATATTCATGTTCCTTTTAGATTTGAGGTTTTACTAAGTATGTCATACTTATGGTCAGTAGAGCTCACCTTTATCTGGATCAAACTTCCTTTATTTTTAGTTATTGATTTTGTGTTTGTACAATAGGAGCCTAGTCATAAATAGGCTCTAGATAGGGGAAAGACCCACTTCTATAAGGAGAATAGGATAGGGTGTATTTCTTTTAATTTTGAGGTTATACGTTATATAACGCTTCGGGATTTTCTCAATCTTTCTCGAGGATTATCTAGAGATTCTACAACCCCAAAACTCACATCCATATAAGATAACCGGAGTGACTCAAGTTTCAAAGAGTAGCTTATTTTTATCCCACATCAGAAGGTTTGCAAATTTCCAATTATTTTCAAGACCAAAATAAGCTTTGCACCCTCCATTAACCATTTTCTCAATGCTATAGTTTGAGTTTAGCTTGTGATGAATATCGATTCGTAGGTACTTTTAAGAATACACTTCCTCCAAGCTCCTATTGTCATACACAAATTAGCGTAAGTGTCCCTCGATTTGATAATCATAAATATTTATTTGTCAGTGTTAAAAATCATACCCATGGTAGAGAAAAAATCCTTAAGAAGTCTTAGTTCCTTATCAAGATCAATCAGGCACCTTGCCAGAAGAACAATATCATCAGCATAGAGAAGAAGGATGATGACTATTCTAGCTAGGATCGTGTCAATGCAATCTGCTTCCTCTAAACAACCTTCTAGCTTGTCGATGTAAATGCAAAATAGGGTAGGGGAGAGGGGCAACCTTGTTTAACTTCGATATTACACTAAATATCTTTCGACCACTGCTCATTTCTCTTAAAATTGGCAATTACATTCTCATATAACCTTATAGCGGCAGCTCTCAACTCGAAAGGTATCTGTAGCTCTTGTAGTATATTCCATAGGTTATTTCTAGGAACCGTATTGCAAGCCTTTATAAATTCCAAAAAGCAACAAAATAAATTTGATTTATCATTACGACATTCTTCCATAATGATCCCAAGTGTAACGAGGTGGTCTGTTGTTGAGTGTTTCCTTCTAAAACCCGCTTGGCCTTTAGCCCGATTACCTTCACTTTCAAGCCATATGCTCATCTTTTTTTCCAAAATAATACAATATAACTTGGCTAACTGAGGATGACTCATAATTGTCAGATAATTAGAGGCGTTATTTGTATCCCCACTTTTAAAAATAGAGATAATGAGGCTCTGAGTCCATGGTTTAGGGAACCCTTGCTTGACTTCTTGTTTGAAAAGTTTGTCGATGTGAGGGATGAGGACAAGACCTCCAATTTCTAAGATTTCTGCCTAGTAACCTTCAATGTCCTTAGCTTTTCTATTTTCCAAGCACTTAACCCCAAGATCTATGTCTTCTAATGAGAAAAATTCTTTCGCTGTGAGTAGATTTTAAAAGTTATCTATGACATTTGGAGATTCATAAAGCTTTTTAAGATAGAAATTCGTGTCATGTGAAGAAATTATATTATCATATTTAGTTTTTCTAGTTAGAATCTGCCTCCAGAATTTCTTAGGAGCTACCTCAGAGAGGTGTAAGAGATTTTATTGTCTTTTATGAATATACTGCATTTTTTTCCTTTTAGTTAGGGCTTTGTATATTTTTATCTTGCCAATTTTAAGAGACTCGTCAATAGCTTCCTTAATTTCTCTCCTCGCACTTTGCACTCTTTATCATACCAAGTGTTCGTTTTTCTATTCTTTTATTATTTGAAACTTCAATTGAGAACTTTTTAATAGAATATGGGAGGCATGTAGTAAAATTATGATAGAGATCTTCTTTGTTGTCTATACTAGATAAAGGAAGAAAATTAATTTTTAATTCATTTAGAAAACTATCATTTTTATTTCTATCGAAGATTAAGTTCTTTTGTCTATAAAGATTATCTTCTATGGACTCTCTATGCATGACAAAATTGAGAGTTACAATTAAAGGTCTATGATCAGAGTGACGCTCGTGGTTGCTTAATCTGTCAAAATTTATTATTTCATTGTATAAAGGAATATCGGAAATAACATAGTCTACCACTCTGCTACCAAGCCCATGGATACAGGTCATCTGGATAGAATTGGGCCACTTCTTTAGATGGTTGCAAATTATGAGATCTTGAGCACTACAAAGCTTGACAAGTTCAGACCCAAACAAATTTTCCCCTAGATCTTCAGTGCTTCTTTTGTACTAGCTAGATAGAGTGAGGTCTTCGTCTAACCAAAGGGGATTAGCGTTGGAATAATGGTTAGAGGAATAGCTTGGTTTCTTCAAGTTCGAGCATTAAGAGGATATTACCTTCATTCCTTAGGCTAGAAATATCATTCTCTAAGCCACTGTAAGGACCATTTTTATCTAAGTTGTTCTTCTTATAGAAGTTAGAATTGATAGGGGCAAAATAGCAGATTTATATGTAGGTTTTTTATCATTAATCTCAGTAATCTCTATCCAAATATATTCGTTGTAAGCGTCTTTTTTAGAAAGCCTAGAATGGGGGAAGATGTTCTTCCTAATGTAACAAGCTATACCCCAAATGCCTCGATGATAGGATTGTTTGTTCCAGATTGACCATAGTACAAAGTTATCTATGTTAGAGACCTTAGGTTCTTCATGCTCCCAAATTTCAACTAGCAAAATAATATCAACCTAATTCGAGATCCAACTTAGCTTGGGGCCTTTATTCCATGGTAAGCCCTGAAAATTCCAAGAAAGAATCCGGAGCATGTTGAATTTCTATTTATTACTACCTTTCTTGTTTCTATCTTGAATAACGACTTTTCTATTTATTATTATTGCCCATTTTCTTTCCTTCCTAGCATCTTTTACCTTTTGGACCTTCTTTCTTAATTTTGTTTGATCTTCTCCAATGAGATCTTCATTTATAAATATTCACGTTCCTTTTAAACTTGAGGTTTTACTAATTATGTCATACCTATGGTCAGTAGAGCTCACCTTAATCTGGATCAAACATCCTTTTATTTTCAGTTAATTTCGCCAACCTTGTTGCTTCTGTGAGACACGTTGTTTCAGTTTGTAATCTATTTTGTAATTCTGTCTAGGCTATGGCTAAAGTATCCTCGTCTACATCATCTTTCAAACTGAATATTATAAGGTTCAAGACCCTTTTGTTATGCTCATGGTCTAATTCTATCATTTTCTTCATTTCTTCTTTAATGGATTTGATATCTAATTTACCTGCCACACTATTTAGGGTGAGATTGTTATTAATTTTTTCTTGTAGCTCTTTAATCATGTCCTTCATTTTATGACCTTCTAAAGTATCAACATCTCCGTGGTGTAATGTTTGGTTTGTATCTTGGCTTTGTTTTTTTATAACTTATAATCTAACTTCCATTGTCTCCATTTTATTCTCCAATAGTTTTATTATATTTCTTATTTGATTTTTTATCTCGTCTTCAAGAGATGTAAATTTATTTTCGAGCATGGCTTCTAACTCTATTTGTAGCTTGACTTCTCTTTACTTTTTATGTTTCTCTAAACACTCTATATACTCATAAGGGCTCTATAGAGTAACTGTGCTAGGTCTACTTATGACAATCTTTGGTAGATGAAGTGAATTATTCATGCTTGTGACCAAATATATGATAAGTAGATATGTATTAAAAAAAAGATTAAAAATATTTTCACTTGCTATAACCGATAGAAAAATAACCCGAAAACCGTGAAAAAATTGTATCAAAATCGTCTGCAATATTCATCTGGATATCACCCTATCCGCAGAGACGAAAGTTTATATATATATATATAGTCCACAAAGCCGCAGGTACAAAAAAAAAAAAAAAAAAAAAATCTAATCCCACTGAAAATTCGCCTTGGAGGCCTTCGTGAACTTTGACGCTGTAGAAATATATTCGAGGCATATCGATAATTTGATAATACCAAATCTTGGTTCGTGTCTTCAATCTTCGGTAATTCGCCTACCGCAGAGAAACCTTTATGTTGTCAGCCATGCAAAGTAGCTTCAAATATAACACTGATCCGATTGCTTGTAGAGGATTTAGGTCGTGGGTAAACAAGGATCGGTTTATCTCTGTTTCTCTGTTTGAATTTCATCTACAAAGCACGCGGTCCAAGGCACTAGCCAATCACACTAAGATCAAGATCAGAGGATTGATCAAGACAAAACAATACAAAATTCAAGAGTCCATTAATTATTCAAAAGTAGTAGAAAGGGGAATAAAGATTACATTTTTACAATATAATTAAAATTAGAGAAAATTTATTTATTTTAATTTTAAAATAGTTTTTAATCATTTAATTTCAAATATTTATATTTGTTTCACACTAAATTTATTTTGTTTATAGTTATTATTTTTAATTACTACATATTAATTTCAGGTTATATTGAATGAATTATACTTACCCTTACTCAACCTAATTATTTAAATCATTATTTTTAATTAGGTAATATAAAATATTTTGCCAATAATTTAAATCTTTAATTTAGTTAGGTAATATAAAATGTTTTATTTAAAATGCATATATATATATATATATGTATGAGATGAATGAATTGAGTAAATATAGTTAGAGTGTGTTCATTAGTGTTTTATAATGTTGTTAATTAAAATTTACTAAATATTTATTTAATGTTTGTTTTTTATAATATATATAGATATATATTTCTTATTAAATATTTTATTTAAAAAAAATATCCATATATAATTAGAGAAATCAATTAACGACTAAAATAATTATTAATAAAGAAAATTGGATTTTGATATATAAAAAAACCGTTTACCTTTAGACATTCCATTTTAACAATTATATTCTTTCAAAATGTCTAAATAACACTAATTATACGGAAAATTTTGCAATATGGAAAAAAAGGGCAATGGGCAGACATTTTTCAATGTCAAGTAATAGTGTTTAGTATTTCATGAAAGAGTATTATGAAAGATCATTTATAACGAAAAGGCGAGCTAATTGTCTACGTAATCAGCAGAACCGCGTATTTCAGATTTACTTTCTCAAAGGGTTCCAACTAGCGATAGCGGAAGAGCTTCGAAAGCGTCATATCACAGAGACATGAAAGACCAAAATCAGTGCCAACTCAAGGAATTCGACGAGGAGATTTCCGGGTGAAGTTATGGATGAAGGGACATTATAGATAGAAGAAAATACCTGTGGCACTCAATGATGGAATAACTTTGCTGTTATTCGATGCCACGTTGTTTGTAATTTACCGTACATTATATCTTTTATTCTTTATATCTGATTTTCGAGGGCTGGTGCTTTAGGAATGTTTGATATTGAATTTTTCAAAATAAATATATTAAATTTTTTTTGAATAATTTTGTTATAATAAAAGTTAAGTATTTTTTTAAAATATTAGACATTTTTTATTATGCTACTCGTGATATAAGAGTATTAAGGGTTTTGAGGTTTATTCTAATTAGGACATTTGTAAATAAAAACTTATAAAAATTGGTTTGGTGTGTTATATTTTAACATATATCTATATGAGAAGACAAAAGACAAAAGAAGACCGTTAGTTTTGCTAGAACAAAAAAGCTAGTGAGTCATAATAGCTATGGGGTAGAGTCTCTAGGCATCCCACTAGCTAGTCACTATCAAGAGAAAAATATTTTGGCTAATCTCTTGGCTAGAATGGTCATATTGTGGTTTATATTGTTGAATTTTTCCTTCAACTCTACAAATTCGATAGAATTCTCTTCTTCATTCATCATGTACCTCCCTATGCCACTTAAAATATTTAATGAGATTTAACTAATGTATGCTTTCTACCACGATAGAGGAAGTGGCGGAGCACATGAAATGTTGTTAGAAATCAAGGAAAGACTAAGAGGGGGGGTTGAACTAGTAATTTAACAATTTTCAAAATTGTTTGCTAAAATTAAAAAGACTAAGCAACATATTAATAAAAAATAACACACAATTCTATAGAAATATAGGCAAAATATATTGACATGGAAATAAAACTGGGAAAACCACAGATTATTTTGATTATGATCCAAAATGAAGATCTAATTTCAAATTACATTATTTTTGTTTAGGCTAAAACATACCCAAGGCTTGAACCTTTTTTATCTTTTTAACCATGAACTTACTAATTTTTCAGGCATCGATACTAAGGAAGCAGCAAGTCCCTATTTATCAGCACCAACTCCTTGCTTATCAACACCAAATGAAAAGAAGCACCAACTCCCCATTATGAAAGAAACTACCTACACAAGCCTTCATATCCTTCTTTCATATAGCTTTAAAACTTAGATAAAAAAAATCTTACATGTCACGCATTTATAGATAAATTCCCTATTATGACCAATAATCACCTATTCTCAAAATACTCAATTTTTAGATACCTTAAATATCTCTTTTAAATACATTCTCTGTAATATATATATATTTAGATTTTCTTCTATATTCAATTGAATTTTTTTTATTAAGTTTAACAATAAGTTTTACTTCAATTTAATTGTTATCCACATTAGTGTTCTAGTTCTGTTTTATTCACATTAAACTTCCTAGACACCTCTATTTCATCTTTAGGCTCTCTTCTAAATTGATTCTAAATGCCGATTTGACTTCTTATTTGTCAATACATGTCATTATATTCTTCATTTATTTTCATTTACTACTGGAGCGCTAAGTTTACAATGAAAAACCACCAAGTTTACTTCAAAACAAAATTCAGCATCATGTCACCCTCTTAAATTTTAGCTCTCTTCCACATAAGACCACATCCTCCAAACAAACAACTTAAATGTAGTGGGTAGTGAACCACCTTTCTCTGTAACACTCTCAACATATGTCTTTGAGCAACAACCAATGACTTCGTCGAAGAATATGCTCATCCTCATAGTGCACCACATTAGTCACTGTGCCCTTATTCTATAGTAGTTAACATACATATCCATGTTCTCAATGTATGGATAAAGCATTAAGAGTGCTTAATGTTAGATAGTTTTAAAAGAAAACTTTCTACACCTTAAGTTTTATTTCTTTAGAATTATATGCCCATCTAGAACGATTCCTCAAGTCTAAAAGTCGAAATGCTCTGAAAATGGCCCCTTGGTGAAAATTCCAAGAATGTGCCACATCGTCAATTGATGCCATGCTTATGTCATGATGATGTTTTCATGCCCTGTGGTGGCATTTAATTGGTGTCATGTATCATACAGAAATACGCCACTTGGCCACCTAATAGAGTAAAAAACAACCACCATGTGTCATTCTCAGAAGCGCCACATCATTGCTATGCCATGTCACCTGCCACCTACAATGTGTCTTCTTATCATTGGGAAATGTTTTCTTTATTACTGCATCATTTCCAGTCATTGTGCATATGTACAATTATCGCATCATATGAATACCACATTGGGTGAGTTACATGCATTGTAGTATCACACATGTAGAAATCCCAATAGAAATATGGGTAGTCAAATCAAATCAATCTCCACCATCAAATCTATCGCATCTGTGTAGGCATACTTAAATCTGCACATGTTGTGCACCCAATATAGATCTTATTCATTGATCTTGCTAGTTATGATGAATAATGGGCAATGAATATTCATTTAGTGTCTATGCCATGTTGATCCTTTTCCCTATTTATTATTTTAATATCTTGCCCTTTGCTTCTAGGAAGCCAATTGAATCTTCACCCCCTATGAAGGACCCTAAAGTATGACATTATTCTAATTTTCACTCATTAAATGTTTTCTCATTCTCCCCTTTCAAAATAAATGACCAATAATTTATGTACTACCCTTGTAACTAATATCCTTCTATGTTTATTCTATTCCTATGGACACATCAACTTAATCTATGTTATTAATTTATCTTCGTACTGATTTAGAAAACTTCCCTTTTTTTTCTTGTGGACAAGATCTATTTAAGATATGAGAGAGAAAATACTCCCAACCTATACCTTAAATACTGAAAATGTTCTTGTGCTAGAGGTTTGGTGAAGATATCAACAACCTATTTTTTGTGGAAATATCCTCCAATTTCACAACCTGATTTGTAACTTTTTATCTAAGAAAGTGGTACTTTGTGGGAATATGCACAGTCTTTATATGAAGAACATGATTCTTATATATTTCGATGGCACTTTTTTTATCACATATAATAGGAATATGATCTATATAAGCTACCTTCATATCCTGTAAGTTTTTCTTCATCGATAAAATATGAGTGCAGCTATATTCTACTATAACATACTTTGATCCAGTAATAAAAAGAGAGATTTATATTTTCATTTTATTCAACCAAGACACTGGGAACTATCTGAAAAAGAAAGAACGTCCACTTGTGTTTTTTCTATCATCTACATTTCCTTCCTAATCAATATTTACAGATGCAGTTAGCGAAATTTTTTTATTTTGTGGATATCATAACCCACAATCCATTGTAGGTCTCATATATTTGAGTATTGGATTTATTTGGGGGATGATTGATATATTTCAATAATGCCAACAAGTTGCATAATAAATGGTCATGAAATTGTTGAATATTAAAGCATTCTTATTATTGATCTATACATTTTCTAATCTACCTCAGGTGACTTGTAATCTTTGTTGATCTTGCATCTAGTGACCATGGAAGTACTCAGAAATCAACATTCTTCCCTTCAAAATTTATTCATTGCGTTTTTGGATTACTTCATTTGTAAGATGAATATTACTTTTTTTGTGTAATCTGTAAAGTAAGGAAGAATCAATGCTCTCTGGGCATGAACATTTCAAATTCAGCTTACATATGAGATGAAAATTTTTGACGTGGTTCACCTACATCACTACCAAAAATAATGTCATCAACATAAACAAAAAAAATTAAAATATCTTCATTTTCATATTTTATCTATCAATTGTTTTCTTCTTCTCCTCTTCTGAATCCATACTATAGCATATATTTATCCAGTCCATAATATAAAGTCTTGGGTGATTTTTTAAGACATATAAATGAATTTTTAACCTACATCCATCATCATAAATTCCTAAATGTTAAAAACCTTCAGGATGCTCAATGTAAACCTCTTCTTCAAGCTCACCATTCAATAAAGCTGATTTTACATCCATCTATTATATCTTGAAACATTTGTGACTTTTGTGACAAGAGTAAATGTTTCATCAAAATCTAAACCTTCAGCTTGAGCATAACCTTTTCATACTAATCCAGCCTTATTATTTAACTCTTGTCCATTATCATTTAGTTTATTACTAAACACCTATTTTTTGTCAATCACATTCTTGGATATTGGTCTTGAAACAAATTCCTATGTTTGATTCTTATCAATTTGATCTAGTTCTTAATCCATAGCCTTTATCCAATTTTCATCTTGATTGAATTGAGAAAAATATTTTGGTTTAATCATGGAAAACATAGCAATATGTGCTTGATTAGGGGAATTTATCACACTTATTCTAGTTTGGACTCCTGCATAGGATAGTAGCGAGAATTGGAAAGTATAGAATAGAGGTGTTGATGGGTACAGTATAAAATTTTTGCAATGGGTGATCTTGCAGATTCATAGAAAATCAATTCACAGTTTCTAGAGCCTCAACAACTTCTAGCCATCGTGTATATTTCAGATTCTATCCATTTTTATTTTATTCTTATATTTTAACCTCAATTATATGTACATGATCAAGGGAATCAATTTGGAAAGAAGTTATGAGGAGAGAATACTCCCTTGATGGAAAAAAACACTTGGGAATTGGTATCATTTCCTCTAAATAAGAATATTTTTAGATATAAGGGAGATTTAAAAACTAAAATAGTAGCTAACGCTATTATATTAATGTACAATGCTCACTTGGTAGATATGGAATTTTTTCATGTTAAAGGAGCTCACTCTAAGGAAACCTTTTCACTAGTAACCAACATAGATATTACCAAAGTGAATTTAGATATTGTAGTGGTTGGCCAATGGAAAGTACATAAGATGGAAATAATATATCCATTCTTACATGGATACCTTGAATGATAGGTCTATATGGAATATTTTCAATATTTATAAACAATTTGCAAATAACATGTTTGAAAAAAAAATATTCTCCCTTATTCCCAAAATACGAACATTACCGAAAATGTACCATTATCATAAAAATTTCTTTTCAAAGCTTGAAAATATAAGTAGTCATAACGTCAATAAAATTTCATACTCAAAATATCTATGAATCCATAGTTTTCTTTTCTTTTCTCATCACTTTCTCTACACGCAACTAAGGATGCATGTCCAAGAAAGATATATCTCTTCCTCCTTCATTTTCATTTTTAGGTAAATTAGTATATTAGTGAGTTGAAGTAGACTATATAAATGAGAAGGAAGGAAAGTGAACGACGAGTTATTTTCACATTTTTGACATGTGTAGGGGAAATTATAGGATCTTCTTTGAGATTATAATAAATCCAAGATATATATGATGGGAGTTTTGGGCCAATAACAAGTCATGGGATAGCATGCCTAGAAATGAAGGGCCAATGAGAAATTATAAAAGTTGGTTTGATGGGGTTTCGAACCCATCAATAATTTCATTATGGTTGCATTATGGTGGTGTATGGGGTTCGGCAATTTCTATTATGTTGGCATATTTATAAGAATAAAAGTTCTATGATGTGTGAGGATTAGGTAGAGCAAAACCTATATATATATATGTATATGTATGTATGTATATGTATATATATATATATATGTGTGTATGTATGTATATGTATATATATATATATATATATATATATATATATATATATATATATATATATATATATTCCCAATTTGAGTGAAATGGTTGAACTCAACGATCTTCATCAAACTAAAGATAAATTCTTACTCTTGTTCTTTCCCTCATTCCAAAACATGCTTGGCATTCTTCATTTCCCTAACATGTTCCCCCTGCAACCCATAGCAAAGAAACTCATCTATGGAAAAGAGAAAAATTCTTATTATGGAATTTATACTTTAATTACATGATATTTAAAGCCTAAATAAAGTAAATAGTAACATGCATATCTATTATCTAGTATAAAAATTTAGGTACTTTGCAACAAGTATATGCTAGGTGGAGTGAATAAAATCTTATGACATAATTGGGGTAAACAGAGTTACTTAAAAAATATTCATCATGTGCTTCATCATGCAAGTATATCAAATAGTTTTAATCATTAGTTTCTACTCATAATTTTCTATATGAAATATAAACAAAGACTGGGTTCTATACCCAAATTGATTGAATGTACATAGGTAAGAGGACTTATATAGCTTCTTTGGAAGAGGAAAAATATAGTTTTGTAGAAAATAGAACAAACCCTTGGTAATTTTTTATGGTTCACCAAAGAAAAAATTTGCATATATTTAACTCATGCTCTAATAATTAGTCATAGTAAGTTCTTGAGGGAAGATGTAATTATTATGAAAGTATGAAATGATTAAATAGCATAGGCTTGAAGTGTGATAGCCCTTATTTCTAATACATTTTTTAAATTATGGTAAAAATTATAATTAATGTAAGTAATGTCGAAGTATAACACATTAACTAAGTGAGGGAAGTGGACAACGATTCATAGGACCAAGGAGGAGTGGTTTCTTTTAAACACAAGTCACTATATTTGTTGCACGACCTACGTACCTTATTTATTTACGACACTGTTATTGAAACAATGAATTTATGGAATGGTATCCATAAACGAGTGATGAGCATGAAGTGTCGATCCTTTTTTAACCATGGGTATGGTCAACAAACATGAAATATAGGAGGAGAATCTCGATGGGAAAGAAGGGATGAGAGGAGAGTGATTATGGAATTATGCATAGTTTTCTCAAGGGAGCATACATTGTAGTAGATGAGCAAGGAGGAATGATTTATGAGAAGAATTATGAGAAAATTCTCAGAACAAGTGAATATAAAGCATTAATGGGCAGTGTATGTGAATTGTTTGAGAAGATATAACATATGAAAGTCTGCATTCTACTAGGAGAGTGTTGTGTTTGCAGAGTCCTGTGAATGTGCCCATGAATTAATTTTCAACACAAACTTCTATCAATCCAAAGCACTTAGGTGTTATCCAAGGATGATAAACTGGTTAAGTGTTTGCTCATAGACTTGGTAAATACTTAAGTAGAGGCTTTCCTTGGGGATAAAAAAGAAGTAGAATACTAGTTTGGGTTTATAAACTACTTGGGTGCAGACACCCACAAAATACTTGAAAGGTCAAATAAACGCTTCAATGGCTAGCCTTGAGATAACAAATGACTGAGATACTTGTTGAGTATTTTGATAAAGATCCTAGAGGCTCACTCTTTACTCCTAATGTAACTTATCTAGTTGATAAAACTCCATATATATATATATATATATATATATTATTTCTTTTAGAAATGAGCTAAAAATATTTAGGCCTTTGTTGAACCACCATGGTTAATGTTCTACTGTAGAAAATGTCAGCATGGTTTTACTCCTGGGGGCTATTGGAAAATCACTTGGGAAATGGACTCTTCTACTTACCATATGTTAAATGGGTTTTCGTGAGATAAATCCTAATAATCTACCTCCAAAAACTCTGAGTCTAGCTTGGGGGTGGTCAACTGCAAGAAATATTGTAATGTAGTTTGCATGTAGTTCAGTGGAAAGTTGAAATCCCTCCCTTAGATGTCAGTGATTAAAATAAATATATACATGTATTTACTTGGACCTCTATTGGATTATAAACGTTGAATGTATTGTTTTGGGTTATATTAATGAATTTGTTAGCATTAATTATGAAGGAATGGTGCTATTCCTTGTTTATTGTGATGAGTTAAATGCGTTATTACTTTCATGATTTGGGAAGGAATTGAGGATACCTTGTGATTGTTTATAAAATCTTAATGCATGGCCACTTACCTAATATGTATGGTTGTTTGATTAGATAGTTTAATGTAACTGTGTGGCTAATTTTATTAATGATAAGAATGAAAAACATTGATAATGGTTATGTGTGGATTGTTGGAATTATGGGTTCAATGTGTGTGAGACACACTGCATCATTGAATTTGGTAATGCTTATTATGGTGCATATAGATAGTTTTTTTTTTTGTGGCTATGTTTAATACCTAACGAGTTATTGTGATATTGAGAGGAGTACCGCCATTATATTAATAATAACAAGCATTTTTGTTCATCTACAATTACTTTGTAGTCCATCAAATTCCTTGAGACTCTAAGTCTCATTGGCATTAAACAATGACCTAAAACTCAAGGCGGATATTTAATAATGCTTGTGAAGAATTAGATCCTAAAAGGCTAAATAATATATATTTATTATTTGATACATTTACCTCCTATAGAACATAGGTGTTCCTCCCCAGGACAAAATACTTGGTATCATTGGTAAATATTTTAAGGTATATTCATGTCATGGTATATAGGAGCACATAATGGGGAATTTTTTTTTATCTATCATGTATATTCAGGTCATGCCCTACCAAGGTTGCAATTAGAATTCATAGAAAAGTGGGCACCATTGATGAAGGATGGAGGATGGGAATATTCCCATTGTCTGCTGCTAAAAATTTCCATTGTGTTGTGAAGGAAAGTTGAGGGTGTAACTATTGTTAGTGTAATGAGATTTTTGACAAAGTGCAAGATATAAATTCATTTCCTATCATTAAGCATAAGTATGTTGATTCGCATGGATATCCAGGATATGATGGGTCCTAAGAATTTAGCTGAAATAGTACTAAAATACACCTCATTGGGTTTCACAATTCCACTTAACATGACTATTGTCTAGCATGGACATGGAAATTCAAGTGGATGAAAGGCCACATAATTATAGAACTCAAGACTAGGAGGAAACATTTTGGAGCCATTCATAAGGACGTCATGACCTTAACAATACCATCAGAGTAGGTATAATTTATGTAACATAAGTGGTATCCATTATAGAAAAAATATATTGTCAAAGCTTCATGTGAATATTAAATAGGGTAACTCCAACAAATGACATGATTTTTTTGTAGCTTTGTAACATGGAAAGAACCATTGTGGACCTTGGGTGAGGTGGATATGTTGTGTGGGAATCACATGGATGATCCTTTCTGATGTGTTAAGGTTAAGGGGCCCAAATATTAAATGGGAGTAAATTTTGATCCAAGAATTATATTAGGGTAAAATTCATATTTTCAAGAGTCCCTTGATGATTTATATATGATGGTTAGATACAAGGTTAATTTTGCTAAGTTTTGGAAAAGGTGAAATTTGTAATCTCATATTTATAATAATACCATGAAGGGTGGGTTTAATTGAAAGTACCATCTACCATCTAGTCAATATTCATCCAAGGGGGTGGGACATAACATTACATGAAGACAACCCATGTCACCCTTAAATAATTTTGTTTTAACTAATGGAATAATTCTATATCTCTTCATTTCTTAACATAGTATTAAAAATCAATAAGAAGTTGCATGAATCATACAAAAAAATGGAAACTAACAAAGTGAAAAAGGATGTATATTCCCTATAAATATGGGACCTAAATTATACAAGAATTGCCTCAAATATTTTGAACAATGTCTAGTTATTCTATGGCTTATGATGCACTTGAGTTATAATTCGTAGCCCTTGAATAAGAAAAAGTTAATATGAGACCACCCTTTACCCTATTCTAGTGTAAAACCAATGAGATAGCTAAGACATTCAAGAAATACAATGAGCAAGGGAGAATAGGAGTTACATCATGAAAGAGAAAAAAAAATCATAATATCAACATTATATGTTTTAGATAATGGAATGACTATGAAGCCATCATAAGCTAAAGAAAAAAATTTTAGTCAAACTAGGACCTTGGAAAATTATAGCTCTATATGTCAAACAATCAATTCATCCCAAGACAACAAGTGAGACATTTTTCCATTATGTGCATGGATACACTGGTTCACTTCGTTAAGTATGGATATTAAGATTTTTTTTATGTAGTGGAGAGGTAGTTGGTCATAGAAAGAAATAAATAGCTCACATTATGGAATCATGGGCTCAATTCAAAGGTGTATAGGTACATTCAAAGGGGAAAATTGTCCTGGTTCTTTATTGACTAGTTGATAATTCCCTTAGTTGTAGTTTTTGTAAAGTAAATGATTAGTTTGGATATCCATAGTATCTACCTCCAAACTAGGTGAAAATAATCATCCTATCAATTGTATGAAAGGGTGTATCAAATGGGAGACTCCATTCATCCAAATATATTTTTCTTGGGGAATCATTTGAAATTGTTCTTATTCTATGGAACCAATTCATTACTTGCAATAGAATTTGATATGCATGACTCTTCTTTAAAAATGGTTGAGAACAAAAAAAAGGATGATGATGTGTATATACTTATATACCATAGTTGTGCAAAAAATTATTCAAATAGAGAGAAACCATGAGTGCTACCATAAGAGTGTAATATCCCAATTTTTCTGCTTTTATTAGACATTTTAATAGTACTAAAGGGTTAAAGTGGACCTAAAGGAAAACATTTATTGTGGACATATTTTATTATTTTAATTTAATAAAATGAAAATGGAATTAATTGTGAAAAGAGTAGAGTATAAATTGAGATTAGGAATCCAAATCCATGAGGATGGATAAGGTTCCAAAGACTTTCCTAGTTCTCCAAAAATCCTTGGAGAAAATAAATTAAATATTGAAATTTATATTGGAGATAAAATTATAAAAAGATACCCCAGTAAAGAGGAAATTTACTGGGAAGAGGTGGAATAAAACTAGAAAGAGGAACAAGCTAGTTTTAAAGAACTTTTGTGGAAGAAACAAAAGGAAAGCCTGAGAAAGAAGGAAAACAACATCCTGATTAACTAGATGAAGTTATGGAAAGAAGCTGAATTTCAATTAATTGTGCATACCAAAGTTTCAGTTCTATCTGTGAAATTAATTGAAATTCAACTAAGAGAAATACCTAGAGACAAAAGAGTCTAAACAATTAGAATCATTGTACAAATCAATTGTATTTATAAAATCCATATTATTATTAACTAACTGGCACAGTAGAAGTCTATGAGATTTCAGGAAGTGAAATCAAGATATCTCAACTAAGAATTAAGATACAAATTCTTATCATTGAATTTTAAATGAGTTTTCAAAGTAATACATTAAACACAGAGATTATGGGAAAAAAAATGATGACGTTGGAGCCAGCTTAATGACAAAAACAAATAGTGGAGACGCATGGAAAAAGGAAATGTTATAATGAGGAAGGGAGGTATGAATTTTACCTGTGAAATAATCACAATGTCACAAGGAGGGAAAAATGATAAATTCCAAGTGTGGGCATAAGAAGGGTTTCCATATTGAAATTCCCTCACCTAAATGTCATGAACTACATTAGAGAGTCACATTGAAGAACTGAAAATTGAATTGTGATAAAAATTGAATTTAAAAGAATACCAAAAAAAAACCAAAACTGAAATAGATATGTGAAAATGAAACGGAGATTTCTCAACCAACGGGCAAGGTATTTAATGAACAATCATAATTAAGAAATACGATGCCAGAATAGTCAGGGACATTGGATGCCTGAGAATATTTTACAATGCATGTTGGAAAAAATGTGTAATTCCTTTCACGAAGAAGTGTTGGGGAAGAACACAGAACTTCGGGGATGAAACAATCACTGTAAAATAACAAGACAAATAAAAATTGCCACAGATATGAGGGAGAAACAAGATTAATCAATGCATATCTAGATGAAAACAATTTGAAAAAGCCAGAGAGCTGTAAGGTAATTCAATAGTGTATAAAGTAAGAATCATGAAGCGAATTGGTAGTTACATGAGGAAATTGATGATAGATACGAGTTTTTTCTCGGTGCGGTAGACTGAGTTCTCACCTTAGGATGAAGCTAAAGCATTGTGGATTCGAGAGAAAAATGCATAGTAGAGACAAAGGGTCGAAATATAGACACATGCAAACAAAATGATAAAAGAAACACTAAACACAAATTACGATGAGATCTTCCTCATCCATGCAGAGTAAATCCAACGATGGATAATTATGCACGTAGCTAGAGGGTTCAATCACCAATGGCATGAACCATGTGACTATGGTATTGTGAATTAAATGAATCAAGTTCTTGAGACAAGAATACGGCTCAGATCTTGGTGTAAATCCATACAGAGCTGAAGTTCCATTAAAACCCTCATAAATAACAAATCATTGTAAATATATTGACAGGGATATATTGAATGACCCAGATAGCACATAATATTAATTAATGTATGTCAATGCATATGAGATTTATATGTAGTTCTATATGTCCATTTTGACAGTGTGGAAGGACCCCTTACAACGTGGACATGTAAATACCAAAATGTCAAATCGAACTAAAGTTTCGTATGAAAATATAACTATATGTCGAAGTGAGTAAGTGAAATCTCGCTAGAAAGGTAACATGGAGCCTTCATAAAGGTAAGGGTGAATCATAAATTTCGAAAAGTGTGGCAGTAATAATTATGTAGTTATGGATATAATTTAGGACGAGGCCAAATTGAAAGGTAATTTCGATTATAAAGAGTTATATCTATATCAAAAAGGGTAGAGGTGAAATGATATAGCTATGTGTATTGGCACACCTTATTTATGGTATGGAATATAAATAACATAATGAATGGGGTGATAATTTGATTAACTTTGGATAGAGTTAGGAAAGAGGTAAGTTAGGGAAGTAATTATAGTGTAAGTGTTTACGGTGGGACCTTAACAAATAATTTACCATTTTCCACTGGAATAAAATTGGTTAGCAAATTGACAAGAAAAACTCATTGGAATTATGTAATTGGATTATATTCCTAAAGAGTAGATTTCAAGGGTAATAAAAATAATGACATTAGTGTGATGATTGAAAATGCCTCAATCACTAAATCATGATCAAAGGATACAAGAAGTAAAATATAAAGGATAATAATTATTGAACGAGAATTAGACAATTAATTAGATTAAAGTACAACAACTAAAATGTTTGTCAGATAATATTCGTGAGAGTGTGATGAATCACATTAATTCTATTATATGTGAATAGTATGAATTCCATAAATAGAAAAAAATTGTTGGAAGGATAACTGTTACAAATGGTATCAGAGCCCATGTTAAAACATTGGGCTTAAATGTGTGCTCACACAAGAAAATAAATATCCAAAATTTTTGTTGTTGTAAATTGGTTTTTCTTAAACAAATATACACTAATGTTTATTTCTGTGTACAGTGAAATATTGCAAAACCATAAAACTGAAACCATGAGCTAAGGGGATGGGCTATATGTAGATCTGGGTGGTGCAAAAAATCCACCAGATCCCAATGCTCCATTGTTGGCAATGATACATCAGATGCAAAGAGAAATGATGCAACTGAAAACCCACAATGAAAGATTATCGCTATCCAGCGAAGAGAAATAAAGGTTAATCATAGAATTTTACCTCCAGGACTAGTCACGAACGTGAATGTTCTAGTAGAAAGAGAAAGGAAACTGAAAACCACTCAGGAGAATATTAGGATGGTGAAGCCTCTAGACAACAGTCTAGAAGGAAAAAGGAATTGTAAGGGGAATTCTGAAAAATCAAACCTCCCTCTTATGATGGTAAGAAGGAGGAAGATGCAGAAGCTTGGCTTCTAAACATGGTAAAATACTTCCAAGTTTATGAATATGGAAGTGACTTGAAATCCAGGTTGGATATTTACCAATTACAAGGTAAGGTTAAGTTGTGGTGGGAGGAAACCAGAATGGTGCATGTGATAGATGAGAAAACTGTCACTTGGGAAGATTTCCAAATTAAATATAAGTCTAGATATCTGAGTGAACCATATGATGATGAGAAAGACAAAGAGTTTCATGAGATTAGGTTGGGATAGCTTACCATTGATGAATTTGTTACCAAAATCACCGACCTAATTCACTACGTACCTTATATAAGAGAATAGAAGGCAAAGGTACATTGATTTTTAAATTCCCTATCAGATATCTATAAGGAGAGGATAGAATTTTATAATCCCAAGACAATGGATGAAGTTGTGCACAAGGAAATATTGTGTTATTAGTAGTTCAAAGGCATAAATGAACAAGAAAAAAACTGGAAAACCAAAGAAAAGGGCGAATCTAGTGGAAAAGAGTAAAACCAGCATACTTAAAGAACTTTGGGAAAAATAACCGAAGGAAGAAGTTTAACAAAACTGGAGAAAATAAACCAGCCCAATCACAAATAGGATCTAAACAAATATATGGAAAAAATAAAAGTGATGGAACTATAAAAATGAGGGAGTCCCTAAAGTGTTGGGGCTATGGAGGACCTCATATACTACGAGACTGTCCTCACCGAACCATTCAAAACATACAAGGTCTGAGAGAGGTAGGTACTTTAAATGACGTGGCAAGAAACATTCCCAGAATCAATGTTGCACTGGAAGATCATCAAGCTGAACAACAATCAACCATGTTCAAAATAAAAGGTATGATTGTTGAACAACCTTTTTCTGTTTTGATAGATCCATGTGTGAAATTAAGTTATTTAAGTCCCCAGATTGTGGAAAAGTGCAATTTTAAGTCAGAAAAAATTCAGCAAGCATGGTTCGTTCAGTTAGCTACAACAGCAAAAATAAAAATGACCCATAAGTTACCAAAGACTACTGTAAATTTAGATAGGTATGAAACTGAAATGAATTTGAATATTTTGGCTGTAGGTTCCTATGATGTGTTGGTAGGAATGGAATTGTTAGAAAAACAAAAATCCATACTAAATTGTTTAGATTAAAAAAATACACTGTATAGATGGTGAAGGAAAACAAGTAATAGTGAAAGGGAAAACAAAACCAATATCAGTGAGACATATTTCAACACTTCAGTTGAAAAGGATAGCAAGAAAAGGATGCCAAGTGTATGTTGTACATGTGGAAGAATTGGGATAGCAAAGTAAGAAATAACTTGTAGAAAAATTACCAGGCATAAGATAATTTAAGGACATATTCCAGAAGAAATTCCTCACTTACCCCCTAAAAGAGAAATTGATTTTTCAATTGAGTTAATACAAGGATCTACATCAGTCTCTAGATCCCCATAGAGAATGAGTATGGCAGAGTTGTTAGAGTTTAAACTGCAGCTACAAGAGTTGTTCGATAGAGGCTATATAAGACCAAGTGTATCTCCAAGGGGAGCACTAGTAGTTTTTGTCAAAAACAAATATGGTACATTCAGAATGTGTATAGACTATCGACCACTAAATAAACTAATGATCAAGAATAGATATCCTCTACCCAGGATAGAAGATTTATTTGATCAAGTGAGAGAAGCCACAGTCTTTTCAAAAATTGATTTAAGGATAGGTTATCATCAACTAAGAATTAAAGATGAAAACATAAATAAAACTGCATTCAGAACTAGATATAGACACTATGAGTTTGTAGTTCTACCTTTTGGGTTGACTAATGCACCTGCTACCTTTATGTGCCTAATGAACAATGTCTTAAGTATATATCTAGAAAAATTTGTTCTAGTATTTATTCATGAAATTATGATATATTCTAAGAATGAAGTTGAGCATAAAGAACATCTCAGAATTCTCTTACAAACACTTAGAGAACATAATTTGTATACCAAGAAAATGTGGATTTTATAAAGATAAAATTCAGTACTTGGGGCATATACTTTTAGAAAAATAATTAGCAGTGGACCCAGAAAAGATAAAAGCTATCATGGATTGCTCTATGCCTACTGATGTTTCCTCCATAAGATCTTTCATGGGAATTGCAAGATACTATAGGAGATTTGTAGAAAGATTTTCAATCTTAGCATATCTTATCACATCTTTACATAAGAAATGAGTGAAGTTTGAGTGTATAGAAAAATGTCAACACAATCTTGAACAGTTGAAACTGAAACTCACAACTATTCTGATTCTAAAGATTGATGATCGAAATCAAGAATTTGTAGTATGTACAGATGCTTGTGAAGAGGGATTAGGAGGAGTATTACTGCAAAAAAACTCAGTCATAGCATATGAGTCAAGAAAATTAAAGAAGCATGAACAAAATTAAAGTGTGTATGAATTAGGTTTAGTTGTTGTAATAAATTCTTTGAAGATGTGGAGACATTATCTATTAATAAAAAAGTTTGTATTATTGACATATTAGATCAGTTGGAAGTAATTTTTCACAGAACCTGATTTAAATGCTAGGCAAGCTAGATGGCTATCCTTTCATAGTGAATTTGACATGTAAATAAAGCATATAAAAGGGAAGGAAATTAATATTGTAGATGCTTTGAGTAAATAATGCTTGTTAAAATTTGAATAGTGTTGGGAGAAGTGAAAACTTTGATATTGAAGGACTGATCTAGGAAGTAATGAGGCAAGACCTAAACTATGAAAAAAGCCAAGAAAAATTAAACAAAAATGAGATATTGTGGTATAATCAAAACCAAAAGGGACTCATTTTTTACAAAATAAAACTATACATCACCAATGTGAACTCATTAAAAAGTAAGATTTTAGATGAGTATTATTGTTAGACCAGGAGGTAAGTCTGCAAAACTGAAGATGCATTAGATGAATATTTTGTGTGTACTTATACATCGAGGTGATACTATTGGGATTTACTTCCCAATGTCTATTGGCCTTCTTTATTTACTAAACTACAATAATATAAAATATAACCCAATCCCTTAGGATTAGGTGTCAACATTCCCCCTTTAATCTGAAGGGATCTTGTTGAATCCTAACATTGTTCTGAACTTTTCAAAAAAATTTCTTCCAAGTGCTTTGGTGAATATGTTCGCGGTCTGCTCATTTGTGGAAGAATGACATACATGCATAGTTTTTGCCTTAACATCATGTCAAATTAGATGGTATTTTGTATTGATGTGCTTTTTTCGACTATGGAACTTGGGGTTCTTAGCCAACTTTATTGCAGAAGTGTTGTCGATCATGAGTGGTGTTGAATGCATTTATTTCATCTGCAATTATTCTAGGATTTTCTTGAGCCACACAACTTCCTTTATTGCTTCAGGTACTGCCTCATATTCTGCCTTGGTTGTGGAATATGCTGGAATTGACTGTTTACATGATATCCATGAGACAACTCATGATCCAAGACCCATGGTTTAACTTGAAGTAGACACTCCAATTTATTTGTCCCCATCAAAGTCTGAATCAGAGTATCTGATCAAGCTAAAATTTCCTACCTGTGTATATTTGAGTCCAAAGTCTTGAGTCCCCTTCAAGTACTTTAGAACTATTTTTGCAGCAAACCAATGTCCTTGACAAGGTTTCTGCATAAACTTGGAGAGGATTCCAGCATAAAATGAGACTTCTGGTCTGGTGGTAGTTAGGTAGATAAGTTTTCCTACAACATGTCTATAATTTGTTGCATCCTCAAATTCCTTCCCTTTAATGGATGTGACACTACAAGGAAAAGACCCTCTAGCAGATGTTTTCGAGGAACCCCTTATAAAAATACCCCAGACAACTGTTTCTAGCAGAGGATACTAGAGGAGGTTGAAGGGCAGAGGTTTTTGCGGATGTACTTCGTTCAGTGCACTTATCACTGTAAAATGCACCGATGTGTTAAGCAAGAGAAAGTACCGCTGTGCAAAAAACATTGGCACACTGGGCACCATGCGCTCTGTACACACCCACCCGGTGCATTGTATTTCTATAACACACTAGTTCTTTACAACACTTCGGCACTGATGCCTCATAAAAAGTGTGTGAAAACAAAAACTTCCTGGTGCGGAATGATGTAAACGCACTGGTGCACCCATAAAACCCTGCACACTGGAACAGGGTTAAATAAAAAAGAAAAAAATTATGGCCAAAAAAATACACAAAACATTGGCACACCGGGCACTATGCGCTCCATACAGACCCGCCCGGTGTGTTGTATTACTGTAGTGCACTGGTTCTTTACAACAATTATGCATCGGTGCCTCATAAAAAGCAAGCGAAAATAGAAACTGCCCGATGCAGAATGAAGCAAACACATCGGTGCTCCCATAAAATCCCGCGCATAGGAAGAGAATTAAATATAAAAAAAATTATGACCAAAAAACCACTCAAAGCATTGACACACTAGACACTATGTGCTCTGTACACACTCACTCAATGCGTTGTATTACTGTAGCGCACGGGTTCTTTACAACACTTCGACATTGGTGCCTGATAAAAAGCACGTGAAAATAGAAACCACCTACTGTGGAATGAAGCAAACACACCGGTGCGCCCATAAAAACCCCGCGCACCAGAACAGGGTTAAATAAAAAAATTTATCGCCAAAAAACCACATTTTTCACTTTTTTCAGTGCTACGTAGCTCTCAAGAAATGGTAAAATTTATCCTTGTTTGAGCAGCTCTGACATTGGTTCTCCCATTGCACTAATTGCACACATTACTGTTGTTCATCGCCCATGAATCTCCATCTTGAATTTTGCAAAACGGTGGACAAATTTTCTTTTGCATATTCTACACCCAATATGCCTCATAGAGGGCCAAATGTACGGATATTTTTCTTGTTTTTCCAGAATTAAGCCTTTTAGTGGACTAGAATTTCAAATAACCTTAGAATTAACGATTTGAAAGAAGAAGAAAAAAATTGTCGCATGGTGCACTCGAGCTGTTCGTTTCGCACCAGTTTGTGGTGCTTCCTATAAATTTATAGGCCGCACCACAACTGGTGCTAATGGTATCTGCACCAGTTCTAGGGCAGTACGGATAGGAGCACCGTGTTATTTTATTTTTTTTGTAAAAATGCAGTGCAATGGTTTACCAGATCACATCGTTGACAATGTGGAATAGTGGCAACATGGTTCGTTGACTGAATTATCCACCCTGGGGCAGCTAATGTTGTCAGTACGCCACATATCGCATTTTGACAGGGTCAACAGTTCAACCTGGTAAACTGGTGCTAATAGTATCTGCACCGGTACTGGGGTGGTACCAAAGGAGCACCATGTTATTTTAAATTTTTTGAAAAAGTGCAATGCGGTCGATTACCCGACTGGACCGTTGACCTAGTGAAATAGAGGTGACATGGTTCATTGACCAAAATAGCTATCCCAAAACAGATATCTTTTTCAACGCACAGCTTTCCGTATTTCTCCTGGGTCAATGGTGCGGCCTTGTAAAATACCGCACTATTCACTATGTCATGATGGCAAGAGTTCGGTCCGTTAACTTAATTGTACGCCCCTGGATGTATATTTTTAATTAGAACACTGCCCTCCTGACACCGTACATAGTCAACGGTGCACTACAAATTTTTCTAGAGAACTGCCCTTGGTGCGCTGAATATTATTAGGTGCACCGACGCCAGTATGCTCCGTAGAAAAATGCACCAGGACTGGTGCGTGACTGTGTGTTTGGAGCACTGACTATTTTTTTATTTTTTCTTCAAAAAACAATTATATATGTATATTTCTAAATACATGCCTCATTTAATAAAAAAATTGTGTTTAATATGTCATTCATTCAGAGACGTGAAAGGAGAGAAGAGGGGAACAACAACAACAACAAGTGGAGTAGTATAACATGGTTTGCCTGTGGGAATCATGAGAGAGGGAGAGATATGCGTACCCTGGCCCTATTACAGTAGCTACGTAGGGGTTTCTAAGGGAGGTAGGCCTCCCCAAGTTCTATGAGGAGGTTACTTCCCTGCAGGGCCATGGTTTGTTTTTGAGACATCTTATCCGAAGGTGGAATGCCCACCAACAGGCTTTCCCAATTGGTATCAACCAGTGCTATATTCCCACTGAGGAGGATATATATTTCATTATTGGGTTATCGATGAGAGGGGTGGATTTTCCCTCATTTCTAGAGTTTCCAGCTACCTATGTAGAAGGGAGTCAGTTAGTTTACTCCCAGAGATACATTTGAGCAAATGTACTATCTCTTGCAGAGTTTTAGGTCACTGGAGGTCAGTTACGTATCAGAGCATTTGGTAATGAGGAGGTGCAATGTCTCTCACCTATCATTTTGACCATTTTTCACAACACCAATGATAGGCCACGCATTAGTTGCTCGATTTTATATTATGTTGATTCTTTAGTACAGGAGCCACGACTTGTCAAGTGATCTACAATTTTTTTTGTAGTAGTTCTATAGAGCCCTAGATAGATGTCATGCTCATGCATAAGGGAGGGTCAACTTCCCTTTTTCTTCAGAGCTTTTCTGTTTATTATTTGACAGGTTTCAAGAGACGAGGCCTAGTTTTGTTCGACAGCCTCATAGGTCGATGTTTGTGACATGTATGCACATGTGGGGGCAGATGATGCCTAAGACAGACGAGACTCTATTTCCAGCAAGGATATCGCATCATGCACTGGATTTGTTAGCTAGTGTTGATGCGCATCCCTTAATTATGGTCCTTTGAACTTATGTGGGTTTGGATTGGCAAGGGTGTGCCAGCATCCTCTTCACAACTCATTCGCCTCCAGATGATAGATGTAATATTACTGTTTTATTTAAATTTATTCTAGCATGTTATTTAACCTGTTTTTATTAAATTATGTAATGAAATTGTCTAATTATTGTTGTGTACTTGTATATATTTTGCATACATTGGCTTTTTTGATAGCGAGGACATACTGACACCACCACATGATCGAGGTGTGGATCCTAATGACAGTTAGGGCATGCCAAATGTCGACTATCATCAGGAGATCAGTACAGAGAGACCTGATCCTGCAGGTGCACCGGTACCACCTTGTGCTAGGCGTGGTTGACTTGATGCTGGATACAGGATGGATTTGGGCAACCAAAAAAATGCATTGATTGTTGAGGCGGGCATCAAACTCACTCATTATAGACATACATGCCAATGATAGGCTATTACAGATGTGGAGAGGCATGCCGCATGACATGTACTGCCTGATGCAACATGTCGTAGGAGCTACGACATTTGTTACGCGGCTAAGGAGGATTGTTGCACATTATAGGCGTGGTCGAGACGCAACACGTGATGGACAGTCCACGAGCAGCGACTCATCATCTCATGATCGTTCACCTTGCACTGCACCAGATGAGCATGGGCCTCCACTAGCATCTAGCAGCAGTCATCATGGAGATAAGGTTGGTCCATCGACCACGTCCAATCAGCCGCTTGCAGCATCCATCATTACTCATGATCATGGGCAGGCTGGACTATCAATCGTCGAGGCCACACCATTGACTGAGCAGGCCTCCACTAGTACTGTTATTGATGTTGTACTACCAGCAGTTGATCCATGACATTTATATTCTAGTTGTACATTTTTAATATTATATATATATATATATATATATATATATATATATATATATATATATATATATATATATATGGTCCATGTATTTTATGTTCATGTTGAATTTGTACTTAATTTATATGTTGGTGATCATCATGATGTGTATATTGTTAGGTCAGGTTAGATATGTCCATTTAATGTGCAGTGTACAGATAGATGTGTCTGTGATAGCATGAGTTATTTGACATGGGATGTATATTTTATTTTTGTGTTGTGACGATGTTCATATATAATTTTAATTGTGTTTTATTAGATGATCATGATCACGATGATATTAGCGATTTTGAATGTGTTTTTTAGTCAAATAATATGTTTGTACGATGGTTATCATGAACGTGGTGTTTATTAATTAATTTAATATTAAATGATAATGATATTGTAAAATTGTAATATTTGTAATTCTAATTGTATGTAAAATTATAAAATTGTAATTGTAATGGTATATATTGAAATTTGTAAAATTGTAATTGTAATTGTAATTTTTTAATTTGTAAAATTTCAATTGTATATATGTAAAATTCCAAAATTTTAATTGTACGTGAAATTGTAAAATTCTAATTCTAATTCTAATTCTAATTGTATGTAAAATATTTGTAAAATTTTAATTGTATTACTGTGAAATTTTTAAATTCTAAATAATTGTAAAATAATAAATCTAGAATAATATGAACTATTGTAACATAATAAAGTTTAGAAAATAATGCAAATAAATTCATGTACTTTAGAATTATCATTATTTTATTATGATCTTAGATACAAAAAAAGAACTAATTTATATAGTATGCCATTGTTTTTGAGATCAACATAATTGCAAATTATCAAGTGAATTATTGATTTTAACATTAACACAATGCAAATTACCAATTAATTCAAAACACATATTATAATGTTTCGGAAAACCCATCTTAAAAAGTATAAATATTGATGAAATAACGCATGTACCATATCACTCTCAGTTCTCATGATCACCCTCATTATCTTCCAGCTAGCATGGCATGATAACACTATTGTTCTCAAAAATATGTTTTGATCTAGGTTCATGTGTCAATACAAACCACCAATCCCTATCCAACAAATATGGGTAAAAAAACACTTGGTTGCAGTGTTTGGGGAAAACATAGGGCTCCTTAGGTTCATCCCACATCCTTCTAGAGTTGATACATATCAGCTTACTATTGCGATCTTCCTTTATATTATTCTGATCAAAGGTGTCCCACCACTTGCACCTAAAATTAACACATTGGAAAGAATATAAATCCACTTCAATGATCTCTTGTATCTTTCCAACATAACTTAACATCCTTCATACTAGGTTTTGATCATAATGGCTAGATCGACTAGACTGATTGGACTCGACTTCCATTCGACAGTCTTGTGTGATGTTTCCACCATCTTCATTTTGTTTACGAAAATGGTGTCCATATGCCCACATAGATGAGAGCAAATGCACGTATTATAAAAGAATGTTAAAAAAATCATAGTGTCATGTGTCTTATCATAACCCAATAGTTATCAAAATTTTGATTCCCAAGGATGTGTAGCCTCCCCTATGGATCCTTAGGGTTTCTACAACCCTGCAATAGAGTTGATAGAGCTCTTTCCTTCTCTCTTGGTGGCCTTTGTCTAACACAGATGCATCCCTACAACGCCTACGTCTGATACCTTACCATGGAAACTCCTTTGGGAGGGGCAGGAACCTCCCCTCCTCCTAAAAACCCCCCATATGACACAACCGTTCTGGCTGCTACTAATCAAATACCAACCCCTGACACAACAGGAGTTTAGGTAAACTCAAATGACACGCAAAAAGACAAGATGGAATGTCAGACTGCCTCATACGCGCAGTAGAAAGTCTCCTCTGCTACTTGCATTCCAATAGCAATAGATCGCATCAAAATAGATCTTCCAAGACATTAGATCAATTGGCATATTCAGTACATGAAGGGTCATGCCCTCATTAGAAATTTTATAGGCTTCTGGCAGACAAAAAAAGTGCTACAAGGATGAATGAATTCAAAATGGAAACCTAAAGGAAATGTTACCTTGCAGTTGGGTCGAAAAGGATTCTTCACAACCATCTTCAACTGTCTCGAGGACATAAATGGTATTTTGGATGGAGGCCCATATTTTTTCAATTCTGCAGGCCTATACCTCAGAGACTGGATTGAAATATTCCATCCAGATAAGGAAGACTTCAACTGGGCACTAGTCTGGATTCGAATGTATTCTTTACCCCGGGAATACTAGGATGAGGAAACCCTTAAAGATATTGGCAATGGATTAGGGGAGTTCATCAAAATCACTTAAGAAACCAAGCTCAAATGATATACCTCATATTCGAGGATCTACATCTACATGTATCTAGCCAAAGCCCTCACTGACTTGGTCAGTCTTTTCCATGATGACTTTGAATGGATCCAAACAATAGATTATGAACATGGCCATATTTTTAGATATTTCCTTTAAATACCCCTCCCAAACCCACCCCAACTTCTAAAATCACTAATGCAGAAGGCTTCACCAAATTTACCAATCGAAAAAAGCACACCAAAAAGCCCTCAGTCGCTCCCAAATTACCAATCAATCCTTCAACTAGCAACAATTTTGAAATCCTAGCCACCCATCCAACCTTGGAAGGAGACTCCTGACAACCCTCTTTAGATAGCCCCATCACTAACATTCCTGACCCCAAGGTCATGCCTCAAAAGAAACTCGCCCCACACTTTTCTTCGATACCCCAACATCCACCTCCCTGACTAACAAGGACTAAGAAATTGTGCTCAGAAGCTCTTAGATGGAGATGGAAGGGAATCCCCACTTAGCCTCACAGACAGAAGATACCAAATAATAAAAGGATATGCCTACTCATATGGAAGTGTAACCAGAGAGCATTGATTTGGGTGATGTGGACATCCTGGCCCTGGAGCTCACTTTCCATCAAAAGGATTTCGACAAGATTCCCCTCAAGAAAATGGACAACCTTGAAGTCTCTCTCTTCTGTGCACAATAAAGAAAATCATTAGGCATTCAACCAGGAAGGCACTACGATGGGAAAAACATAATCAAAGAGTCAAAGATGAGAGGACGTAAGCCAGATCTGTAAAGAACAATCATAACAGGAGAAATCATTGTTGAATCTGGGAGATAGCCCTAGTTGACAAAGTTCTATCGGCCGATCTCCCATAGTTCCTAATGAAGCTAATCTATTGGAATATAATAGGGATAAACAACCCCTCCAAACACCGAATGATTAAAAATATGATTCAAAAAAACAAGCCAGTAATAGTCTTTCTTGAGGAAACCAAATGTAATAGCAATGCTTTTAATTCTATCCTCACCAAGTCATGGTTGGGTTGTATATCAGTGGTTTTTGATGCCTTTTGAGCCTCAGGAGGTTTATTCATAATCTATAACCCCAAAATCATTTCTCTGTCTGACTTTCATGCTTCCCACAATTTCATCCAAGCTACCTTCCACTTCGTAGGCTCCAATTCACATGGGCACCTTACTAATGTCTATTTCCCTCAATACCCTTTAAAAAAGTTGCCCTGCTTAACTCTATAGCCATCCTGAACTCCTCTAGATGCCATCCTCTTTGGATCTATGGTGGAGACTTTAACATGATCATCAAATTAGAGGAAAAAGTGGGAGGCAGAACTCAGCTTGAGACAGATAGCACTTGCTTCAAAGATTTCATACAAGACAACTGGATGATTGATCTTTCTTTCTCCAATGGTATTCATACATGGGCCAACAAGATAGGAAGCTAACAACAAATTGCCTCTAGACTAGATCTCTTCCTCATCTCTGACAATGCTATCCACTTGCGTGGAGACTTTCTCTCTTCACTTTTACCCTTGGCTGGATCTAATCATTGGCAAATCCTCCTACAATGGTCTCGTCCTAGAACAACTAACAAACGACCATTTCATTTTGAATCCTTTTGGCTTTCCCACCCAGATTTCAAAGAGATGGTAACCACATGCCGGAATAGCTTCTTCCCTCTAGAAGGCTCCAAAATGTTCCAGTTTCAATAGAAGCTAAAGCACCTCAAATTCAAACTCAAAAAGTGGAATCAAACCAGCTTTGGGAACATATTCAAACATTAGAAGGAACTCAAACAACAAATTTGTGAGTTACATCAATGCATTATCAAAGAGGGATGATCATATAACTATGTTATCCAGGAGAGGAGTATCCTCACAAAACAGGATGAGTAGCGTCAACAAGAGGAAATGTTTTGGCGTCAAAAGTCGAGGATCTGCTGGCTTAAAGACGGGGAGAAAAATACCAGATTATTCCATCGATCCACCATACAAATACACATGCATAATAACATTTCCTTCGTCAACAATAGCCAGGGGGATCGACTTCAGGAACATGAAGACATAGAAAAGGAATTCCTCAGCTATTTCCAACGCATTCTTCAGGAGCCCATAGGGAGTCGGACGCAAGCCATAAATAGAATAAATTAGCAGATTCCAAGGCTAATCACTGAAGAACATAAATTTATGTTACTTAAACCTGTTTCTCTTCAACAATTCGAGTAAGCAATGGCTCAAATCAAATATGGAAAAGCCCGAGGCCTCGATGGTTTCAAAGAAAAAAAATTTCACTTCTTCTCGGAGCATATCAAATTGAAAGTTTAAGATTTAGTTGAAGAATCAAGGACTCTGCACCAGATTCCACTGTCTCTTAAAAAAACCTTCCTTGTGCTCATTCCCAAAGAGGATAATTCAAGCACCCTGGACAATTATAGGCCCATTTCTTTATGCAACGTCATATACAAACTCATCTCCAAAGTCATTGCCAACAGACTCAAACCTCTACTCCCACTTATAATCTCTCTAGAACATATTGGCTATGTTGAAGGACGTCAAATAATGGATGGGATAATTCTCACTCATGAAGTGATCCATTCGTTGAAGCACCTCAAGAGGGCAGGTATGCTTTTAAAACTGGATCTTTCCAAAGCATTTGATAAACTAAGCTGGGAATACATCAATCAAATGCTTGTTGATTTTGGATTATGTCCTACCTGGAATAGATGGATCATGCATCTCATCTCCACCCCTAGCTTCTCCATCATGCTCAATGGCACTCCTTCCACTCCCTTCTCTTCAACCCCTAGTATTCATCAAGGGGATCCTCTCTCCCCTTTCATCTTTGTCCTCATGGCAGAAGGGCTTCACCGTCCAATTCATCATGCAGCCTCCAACAACACTCTTAGGGGTCTTTCCCTTCATGATAATAAGCCCATCACCCATCAACAATTTGTTGACGAAAACATGCTTTTTGGTCATCCCTCTATACAAGAAGCGGGCTCTCTCAAATCCCTGCTGGACACCTTATCTGAAGCCTCAGGCACCACCATTAACACTCGAAAATCCCAAATATTATTCCTCAATACTCCAACCATCACCCAACGCAACATTTCCAGACTCTTGGGGTTTTCCATTGCTGCTTTTCCTTCCAAGTACCTCAGAGCCCCGCTCATTGAATCAACAATCAAACACTCCTCATGGAAAGAGATTCTTGACAAGCTTGAGGCTCTCCTCTCTTCCTAGACTTATAGATCAGTCAACACTTCTAGTAGACTAGTCCTAATCAAAGCTATCCTCCAATCCATGCCTTTGTATCTTTTTTCTATTCTGGCTGCCCCCAAATGGGTTCTAAAACAGATCAAAAATCTTCAGTGGAATTTCCTTTGGGGTTCTATAGGGCTGCACAGAAAATGGGCTCTCGTGAAATGGATAGATGTATATGTACCAAAGTCTGAAGGAGTATTAGTAATAAGCGATCGCCAACATAGTAATGCCATGATGGGAGTGCGAATATGGTGGCAGTGGCTTTCCAAACCCCATTCTCCATGGGCTCGTCTCTGGGCTGCCAAATATGCCAATGATAAACCACCAGCAGATCTCATCAGACTCTCCTCAGATATATCTGGCTCTCTCATTTGGAACTCTACCAAACAACACGGTGCCTTCATTTAGGTGCATATATTTTGGCAGATTTATTCTAGCTAATCTGCCCATCTTTGGGAATATTATTGGCAACAATTACCAAAGTTGGCGAACCTTTTCCAAAAACCTAAATGGAAATTTGTACTTCAAAGCACAGAGAATAATCAAGTCAACTACTTCTCGCAACAACACCCAAGTCTGGGCTATTGATAATGGATTTCGACGACACAATGGAAAGCTAATTGGAAGGATGAAACTTATGAGGAAATTCACAAAGAGCTCAACCATAGAAAAATTTTATTTGCAACTCAAGAAGACAGGCTATGGTGGGGCTACACACCTCATGGATCCTTCACCACCAAAGAGGCCTATCATCTTATTTTTCCTTCAGCACATGCACATCAGGACAAAATCTAGACTCAAATATGGCAGCCAGGCATATGGCTCAAAATATCTACTTTCCTATGGCTCCTATGCAAGAAACAGATTCTTACTTGGGATAATCTCCTCAAAAGGGGATTCATTAGGCCCTCAAGATGTCCCAATTTCTCTGAGCATGCATAAAACATTCCTCATCTCTTGGACACTTGCAACATAGCTAATTTCTTGCGGAAAAAGATAGACATCTTCTGCAGAAGAACGAGAAGAATTAAAGGAGATGTCATAAATACCATACGACATTGGCCCAATTAACCCTTCAATCATAACCTGCTCAATACTCTTTGGTATCTTCTCCCTAGCTTTATTCTCTGGACAGTCTGGAAATAAAGGAATAAATGAATCTTCAAAGATGAAAGTACTCCTCCTGATATCCTTTGGACTCTCCTATGCATCAACCTTCAGGAAACTCTTTCTCTCCAGCACTGGCAGGACTCTGACATTCCCACTACTCCTCCTGAAAGCATCATATGGGAAAATTGACATCTCTCCATTCCCAATCTCCCTCTCTACTCCCCTGCCCCTTCCAACCATCTTGATTCTCCTTGTTCTTAGATCCCTCCCATCAACAACATTATTAAGATGAACTTTGATAGAGCCTCCAAAGGAAATCCTAGAGATGTAGGTTTTGGAGGCATTTTTTGGGATGCAACATGTAACCCTCTGATAATTTACTATGGATCTATTGAATGGGACGCCAATAATTCAGGTGAATTTGAAGGTTTATAGCAGGGTCTCCTTATAGCAGAGGAAAATAATTTCTACCCCCTGGAAGTCGAAGGAGACTCATAGATCCTAATCAATGCCACCACACGTTTCAAATTGGGCACCACTGCTTCCAAAGTGTTCACAAGCTGGTGTCTCTTGACAAGATTATTATCAATTGAGAAATGGCTCAAAGAATTTCACACTATCTCCTTTAAGCATGTTCTTCGCTCTGCAAACAAGGTAGTAGACTACTTGGCAACCAAAGGAGTTGAGTAGAATCTTATCCTCTTCAAGGGTCCTTTTCCAGTACTAATGATGCCACTCTCATCCGCAACTGCACTCATCTGGTGGATAATGATATTCCACTCCCGAATGTGGGTGAGTTATAAGAATGTAGCAATGGCTAGCCCAAGGCTTGACACTTGGCCAGGTCACTTGGCCACCCTAGAGGACTATACCATGACATTAAATCTTCTCTGTGAGGCACGTTCAACATTCAATGCTCCCACACTCTACCTTAAATCTGGCTCTGCAACTTTCTCAGCTCATCCTTCAATGGAGCTGCGTCCCACCTCCATAACTTCTTCTTTTGTGTGAAATTCTTTGTCTATATATTTTACCTTTGCTTGGCTCTTGAGCTCCACTCATTCGTCGCTCCATCTTCATCTTTGACTCGCCAAGAAGTCATCCATCACTAAAATCCCTATGTCTTCTCATTGTGCTATTCACCCGATGCCTCTGCACTCACCATCCCTTGGATGCAAAATTTAAGCTGTTTGGTTGCTGCATGAATTTTCCGTTCTCCCCTTCCCATCTCCTGCATTCACCCTCCTGTTCACCCTCCAAGTCTCTTCATTCACCGTCCATCCCCAACATGTCAAGACAACACCATATGAGGTATAGGTAAGGCAGTGGTAGAGGTGCTATCTCTCACTCGCCTCTTTCCATCCACAAATATTGAAGCACCATGCATACAGCTAAAAATGTGGCTCAATTCCACTTTGACAGTGTCTTGGACAATCCAAGAATCAATGCTACTATTTCTATTGTGTTTCAAGAGGTGTAGTGCGGAAAGACTAGCTCAAGCTCTAGAAATCACATGAGGAAATCCACCATCTCCATGGGACCTCCTCAGGATTCCAAAAAACCTGCTTCCCTACCTGTTAAATCTGGTTCGTATTACTCTAGCAACGTGGGCAATGGAAGTAGGAGTTCTACGCATTTGGAGAAGCAGCTGAAGAAAGGCTGCTCAACTTCCTCTTATGAGCACACTTCTTAGCAGTCCAAGGGAGACGATGATGATTCTTTTAAGGAGTACAAATGTCACATAGTGGAGGAGCCTCCTCCAACACAACTCGACACCTAGCCTGATGGGCATCCATGGCATTGATAGGTCTCCTTACCTTGTTTTGGTCTGTTTTAATGCTTTTCTATATTTTTGTATAGCTCTTTGATAGCTGGTTTCCCATCTATGGGCAACATTTTCTAGGTCGGTTTCCTTGCTAGGGGCAGTCTCTTTTTTTTTTTTTGCTCAAGACTCCCTCCGAAATTGGATAGTTATGTAGTTATGGAGGTAAGTATCGCTTTTTAAACTATGTTTCATATTAATATATTAGTAAAAATTAGAGAAAAAAATAGCTCAACAGTTAAAATATGAATTACAGATGTCTTATAAGTTTGAAATTTACAAATAAATTAAAAATATTATTACCGAGTTGCTACACCCAATCCCTATGTTTAGCGCATCCTCTTCAACATGCCAGTGACGACTGGTATTATCATATTTCTCTTTGACTTGGTCAGCAACCCAACTATTGGGGCATATTTTCTTTTAAATGATCTTGATAAGGCACACTTCTATCATTCAACCATCTGAATTCTTTACTGTCACTATCCCATTTCATCCTCTTTTGTTCGTACACTGTGAGCCATGGTTTTTTCAGTTCATAATTGTAAAGAACGAATTTATTGATTGCTTCAATTTCTGCATTCGCTGATGAAACTAAACCAACATTATATAGTACTTAGAGATCAAAATATACACTATATTGAATTTCAACATGAATATTAATTATGTTTTGTAAATTTAAAAAATTATAAGTCGTTTACTCTTTAACAAGTGCTTTTTTCCACTCATTTGGAGCAACTCCCCTTCTGCTTTATCTTCATCCCTTTCATCATCCCAAATCACCACACCTGGTCTGTTGTTGATCTTCTTAATGTACTCACTGGCATAATAGAAAGACTCATACGATATGTACCCCTCTGCCATAGACCTCTTAGGTTTTTCCCTTTGTTGAACAAAACCTTTCAATTTCTTCATGTACCTCTCTAAGAATAACATCCAACGACAAGAAACCACCCCAAATAATTCAACCTCATCTACTAGGTGGATTATAAGATGAACCTGTAAGTCCATGAAACTCGTGGGAAGTTCCTTCTCAAATAGACAAACAATCTCAACTATCTCTTGACGCCACCGTGTAATGCTAGCCACATGATTCTCCTTTGATGTGATCCAACATACAAATGTAGATAATTTAGATATGGTACATCCTAGGTCTTGAGGGAATTCATGTTTCACACACCTACGCATGAACAAAGGATAATGACACTGCAAAGTTATAAACACATGTAATCATATACAAAATTAATTATGTTTTATGATACTCGAATCGGATAAAATTTATTAATATAAAAAATAATAAAATCATGTTTTTGACATTATATGTACTCTTAGAAGATTCAAATGGTCATGCAATTTCAACCGTGACAAATGGTCATCCACGGTGAAGCAATGTTGTAGTGAAGACTTGTATGAAGTTGACACCCTCACACCCATTATAACTTCCTTTGAAAAATAAATACTATGTTTTTTTTAAATCCATGGGACATCACCTTCTTTGAAAAACAATGAATTAGAGGGACCAGTGCCTGCCTCTGATCCCGTACTTTCTAATCATCTTGGAAAATGCTTTTTTCTAGTTCTTGAAGTAATAAGATCTTTCCTAGTAGAAAATGTGCCACTTTGTTTCGATGATATGTACCTCCATAAAGAAGATGAAACATTTTTAAAAATATGCATGGGATCTAACAAGTGGGTAATATTAAGATGCTCCCAATATGGGAGCTTATAAAATATAGATTTTCTTTTCATCCCAATGGGAAATTTCTAAACATAGGTTTCAAATAAATCTGGATCATCGAACATAGGCTCCCCATTTGAATCGAACATTGCTATGAACTCCTTCTCCTTCTATCTCTCATATGATCTAAGCCATTCAGCTAATTTCATTATTGGAGGCCTTTGGGTTCCCTCTCATTTACCATTAAGAGCGGATGTTGCTCTTCTGTAAGGGTTTTATTGTGGTAGGAATACCCTCGAGCAATCATACACTAGATTTCGTAGGTCCTTGGACCATATAGCTTTCAGAGAAGGTCCACAACATTTACATCCAAAATACCCTTTTGTTACAAAACCTGCAAGATTATATTTGTATGCATTAATTAATATGTATGGCACATTAAAGAATATCCTGAAGATCAGAACAAATATTACAATGAATTAAATAACTAATATGTGAAATAATATTATTACGTAGATAAAGAAATCAATAATTTAAACATATAATTTACTAGAGAAAACTCCTAAGCCTAGATAATCATATGTCTTGTCAGCACATATGCCATACAACGTAAAAATCCTCTCTGCTACGATGGGTCTTGATACATCGTATACATTTATCCCATCCCATAATTACTTCAATTCATCTAGCAATGGTTATAAGTAGACATCCATATTCTTCACTTGTCTTCTACCAGGGACTATGAGAGCCAACATAAGATGTTCATTCTTCACAGACAACCATGGGGGGGTATTGTTATTGATCACTACTACAGGCCAAATAGAATAGTTGGTGTTCTTGAGGGAATATGAGTTGATGCCATCCATGGATATGCTGAGTCGTAGACTTCGTACTTCATCATTGAATTTTTTGGGCCATATATCATCTATATTCTTCATGTCTATTGAATCATTCGGGATTCACATAAATCCCAACTCACTTATGGGTGAGGGATGCCATCCCTGTAACATAGATAATTCTTTTCAATGAAATAACCTTTTAATCCTTTGGATTATAGGCATGTGCCTCAATATCTTAAAAGGAGGACGAGTACATGATTTACCCTTCTTTTTTTATTTATCATACCTATCATGCCCACATTTCAGACACATATCTTTGTCTGCATATTCTCTTCTATCTAGAATACAATCATTTTGACATGTATGATATGATTTGTACTAAACACCCAACATTTTCAACAATTTCTTTGCCTCTTCACAGCTATCGGGCAAGACATTATCACTCGGAAGAACCTTATATTTGAATAAAATGTAGTTGGTGATCATGGAAACATATATTAATAAATTTACATTAATGTCGATATAATTATTAATTTTCATAAAATTTACCATTTTTAATGTTCATTGTAGTGTACTGATTATATTTCAAATTTATATAAGGGAGTAATTTATGGTAACTTACCTCAAAAGTTTAGAGAAACATGCATTCGACAAGCCAAAGTTTGCTTTCAATTTCTATAGTGACATTTTTGTCCCCAACTAGGTAGACTTTGACTGACTGTGAGGTCCAAAGAGAGGGGTGGTGGAATCAAATTTAAGGCTTTCTAGAAGGTGTTAGCGATATGAGCATCATCCCCTAGCTGATCATCGTTTTGAAATGCATATAACAACATTGTCTCCATGGTAGTCGTATCCCTTAAGTAATCATCCATAGCAGCCTCTATTTGATTGCCTCCATTGCCAACTTGTGAAGAACTACTATTGTTGTAGTCATTCCTAATTGGTGAATCTCGACGTAGCGAGAATTGAATCAGTGGTTGATTCAACTATTCTTGGTATCATTCCTCTCTAATTTTTCCTCTTAATTCAATCTTCTCTCGATTTGACATTATCGTGGGGTGCAACAAAAGATGGTAGGTAGGTTGTTCATCATCACTAGAATCCTAATAATTAAAAAAAAAAAAAATATTTGAACATGATTACTAAAAATTATATGATATCAATTAGTAACCACGTTGACAATATTGCATGATTATAAATTGGTTTAATGTTGAAATAACTACATATTAATAAATATATATACCAAACAATTATAATTATTACCATCATTGTACCGGGATTGTGGCTAGAAGATGCAATATTATTAAAATTGGCAGGGTGAAGTGGCTACCCATTTTCATCTACCAAATGTGCCTTGCGATATGAAACTCCTGATAAGAACTTCCAACGTTTTGGAGAAATTTGAATATTTTGTGCATCTTAACTTGATGCTGAATATGCATGAACCTGCAAATTTGTATACATTATAAATTTAATTAAGCTGTGCATGATTCACTGCATGGACAAAAAACATAAATTCAATAAAATAGTGAAAATATAAATAAAATATGAAGTAAATATTACGTCTCGAGATGGATAGGGAGAACTCGTCGATGGACTTTGAGAAATATTATGGAATGTGCTGGATTTTGAATAATTTTCCATTCGATATAATTATGATATTTTCTCCCTGCATTTGAGAAAAACAAAAATAAATTTTGGCCCACATACCTAAAAATAATTTTGGTGCCTAATGTACAGATCACAACACCGGTGCGTTTTTGGTAATACACACCGGTGTCATTTTATACACAGACACACTAGTGTGGTTAGTTTAAGGGAGACACCGGTGACGAATAACCGCAAATAAAAGAAGTGCAACTCTATTTTCTTTAAGTGAATAAAAATTGGTAAATTGAATAATGGGTAGCAAAATATTTTCGAAAATCTAATTTCATAAAAAATTTCTTTAAATACTAAACACTTTTCATTATTTCACTATTTTTGCAAAAATTTTCAGCCAAATATTTGCAGGAGACATACCTAGAGAAAATAGAGCACGAGAGCACTATGGATTAGGGAAATACGTTGGAACAAAAGTATTTAGACAATCATAATTCCAAACCTCTGGTGATTCAAACCTTATAGCATATAATTTCAAACGATCTCGTGAATAGAGTTTATCATTTTTTTTACTTTTTCTGCAGTAAAATAAAAAAAAATCAAAGTTTATTATTTTTTTTTACTTTTTCTGCAATTTTATTTTATGCTGTAAAAGAAAAAAAATCAAATTTTATTGCTTTTTTTACTTTCTCTTTAGTTTTTTTATCTTTTTCTACAGTTTTTAGAAACAAAATAAAAAAAAAATCCATTTTTAGAAACGAACCCTAGATTCTTTCTGTTTCTGCCCTTAATTCTCCTTCTTTCTTTGATTTCAGAATTAACAATTTTCAATTTAGACTTATAGGGTTTGTATATAGGCATAAGACATCGAACCCACGAGACGACTTGCATAGTCAGATCCCAATCCATGTCGGCCCTTGTGTGAATTTAAAAATAAAAATAGATTTTTTTTCCTCAATGCGCCATGAGTAACCTAGCGCACTGGTGTGCTCTATTATCCCAGCGCACCACGAAAGTACTGTGATAAAAAATTAAAAAATATATATATATATTTTTTATCAGTGCGCCATATGTAAAATATGGCACCAGTGAGCTATGTCATTATGGTGCACCGCGAACCTGTTGTTTCAGACAAAAAAAAATCATTTTGTAAACAAACCCTACATTCTTTTTGTTTCTACTCTTTCTTCTCCCTCTTTCTATGATTTTAGAATTAGGGCTTTTCAATTTATATTTATATGGTTTGCATTGATAAAAATAAGCCTAATACATCCAACCCACCAGACGACTTACATATTCAGATCCCAATCCATGTCGTCCCTTGGGTAAATTTAAAAAAAGAACATTTTTTTCATTGGTGCACCCTTTGTAACCTAGTGCACCGATGCACTCTATTCTCCCAGCGCACCGTGAAAGTACCGTCATAAAAATCAAAATAAAAAAAAAATATTTTTTTCTCAGTGTGCCATATGTAAAAATGCTGCCAGTGCGGTATTTCATTATGGTATGTAACTCCTGATAAGAACTTATGACGTTTTGGAGCAATTTGAATATTTTGTGCATCTTAACTCGATGTTGAATATGCATGAACCTGCAAATTTGTATACATTATAAATTTAATTAAGTTTTGCATGATTGATTGCATGGATAAAAAACATAAATTCAACTACATAGTGAAAATATAGATAAAATATGAAGTAAATATTACGTCTCGAGATTGATAGGGAGAAATCCATGATGGAATTTGAGAAATATTATGGAACGAGTTGGATTTTGAAGAATTGTTCATTCGATATAATTATGATATTTTCTCCCTGCATTTGAGAAACACAACAATAAATTTTGGTGCACATACCTAAAATTAATTTCGGTGCCTAATGTACAGATCACAGCACCGGTGCATTTTTGGTAATGCGCATTGGTGTCATTTTATACATAGACACACTGGTGCAGTTCGATTAAGGGACACACCAGTGACGAATAACCGCAAATAAAAAAAGTGTAACTCTATTTTCTTTAAGTGAATTAAAAGCCGTAAATTTAAAAATGGGTAGAAAAATATTTTCAAAAATATAATTTCATAAAACATTTCTTTAAATAATAAACACTTTTCATTATTTCACTATTTTTGGAAAACTTTTCAGCCAAAGATTTGCAGGAGACATACCTGGAGAAAATAGAGCACGAGAGCACTATGGAGAAGGGAAATACGTTGGAATAAAAGTATTCATACAATCATAATTCCAAACCTCTGGTGATTCAAATCCTATAGCATAGAATTTCAAATGATCTCGTGAATAGATTTCATCGTTTTTTTTTTACTTTTTTTGCAGTAAAATAAAAAATTCAAAGTTTATTATTTTTTTTTACATTTTCTGCAAATTTTTTTATGCTGTAAAAGAAAAAAATCAAAGTTTATTGTTTTTTTTATTTTTTTGTAGTTCTTTTATATTTTTCTATAGTTTTCAGAAACAAAAAAAAAACAAAAAAAATCCATTTGTAGAAACAAACCCTAGATTCTTTTTGTTTCTGTCATTTCTTCCCCCTCTTTCTCTGATTTCATAATTAGATCTTTTCAATTTAGATTTATAAGGTTTTTATTGCTAAATATAGGCGTAAGACATCCAACCCACGAGAAAACTTGCATAGTCAGATCCAAATCCATGTCGTCCCTTCCGCGAATTAAAAAAAAACAAATTTTTCTTCCTGGGTGCACCATGAGTAACCTAGTGCACTGGTGTGCTCTATTATCCCAATGCACCATATGTAAAATAAATAAAAAAACAAAATAAATTTTTTTTATCAGTGTGCCATATGTAAAATATGGCACCGGTGAGCTATGTCATTATGGCACATTGCAAACCTGTTATTTCGGACCAAAAAATCCATTTTGTAAACAAACCCTACATTCTTTTTGTTTCTGCTCTTTCTTCTCCCTCTTTCTGTGATTTATGAATTAGGGCTTTTCATTTTATATTTATAGGGTTTGTATTGATAAAAATAAGCCTAATACATCCAGCCCATGACACAACTTGCATAGTCAAATCCCAATCAATGTCGGCCCTCGCGTAAATTTAAAAGGGAAGATTTTTTTCATTAGTGCGCCCTGCGTAACCTAGCACACTGATGCACTCTATTCTCCTAGTGCACCGCGAATATACCATAAAAAAAATAGAAATAAAAACAAAATATTTTTTTCTCATTGCGCCATATGTAAAATATGCTGCCGGTTCACTATTTCATTATGACGCGCTGCGAACGTTTTGTTTCGCACAAAAAAAATCCATTTTATAAACAAACCCTACATTCTTTTTGTTTCTTCCCTTCCTTCTCCCTTTTTCTATGATTTCAAAACTAGTGCTTTTCAATTTACATTTATAGGGTTTTTATTCTAAATATAGACCTAATACATCCAACTAATGGGACGATTTGCATAGTCAGATTCCAATCCATGTCAGCCCTTGCGTTAATTTTAAAAAAATAGATTTTTTTTATCAGTGCACCTGGCGTAACCTAGCGCAACGATGCTCTATATTGTACAAGTGCGCTGGGAATGTACTATGATAAAAAATTAAAAAAATATATATATTTTTTATTAGTGAGCCATATGTAAAATATGTCATCGGTTTATGCTACAAAAGCTAAGACTAAATGATTTTTATTATTTTATCATGATTAATCGGTGCGGTGGTTGACATGTCAGGAACCAGTGCTCCTTGTGGACATAGAGCACCATATGGTCTATTACACTCTTTGCGTGGTGCATTTATAAGACCCCCACACACCAATGTTGGTGCGTCTAACATGAATGGTGCACCGGTTTCTTGAGATTAATTTTTTTTACATGAAAATTTGACAATTTATTTATAAATATATTAATGAATGATATGGTATAGGTTTGAGATTGACAAGAAATGACTGACAAGAGATCAACTAACAAAAATACTGATAACACATCAAGAAAAGAAAAAAAGGCAAGTTCTTTGCAAATTCTTCACAAAAAATATTATTTTTGAACTATATGTAAGTTTAACTAATATTTATTGTTTACTTTGGATCATGCAGAGCCAAAAAATGACAAAGCTCGATAAGGTTATTTCTGATCTAGGACCATAAGAGTGTAAGAGCTTGATGGAAAGATTGGAAAAGGATGAATCAGGTGAATGAAAAAATACTATTGATGCAATATGAGTTTATTTTTTTAATTCTCATTAATAATGTAATTAAAATTATTAGATAACATGTGTCAAACAGTCTATTAATTCACATCTGTTTAATGTTACACAGGGACCAACAACCCAGAAAAGGAATGTTGTCCTAAGAAAAGAAAAAAATAAAACATTTAAATGAAAATGAATTGCTCCTTAGCTTATCTGGAGTGGTGCTAATGGAATGAATGTATAGAGATTCTTCCCACTTACAATAAAAATTCCAATCCAATGATTCCAGGAACCAAATTTTATCTAAACTATAGGAAGAGTTTCCAGAGAATTGGTCAATGAGACATGTCAAAATTTTAATGGAAAAACCGTACAACAACAATGTAATGTTCCAAATTTTAGCCTCAAGCTAAAATGGAACATTATAGTTGCACATTTTATTTTTATTTAATAAAATGGGGAAGGAGACACCTTAGCCCCTTTTAGATGAATAAATAACACTCCTCATGTGAAAAGGAGGATAATAAAGCAGCTGAAATAAACAGCAAGGTGTGAATGGAACCCAGCTCACTTGATTAGTCACCTTTGAATAAAGTCAACAACACTACCCAAGGAGGAAGAGGCTTCCTAGAGAAGCTGTGTAGTTTTGGAGGGAAGACATTCATGCAAGGGTGGAAACCCTAATTGGTGGGACCATGGTGGAGAAGAGTTCTCTCACTTTATATGGATGAGATGGAGGCCCATTTTCATTATGTTATGATTTAGAGTTTCAGACTTGGGTCTGCAAAGCTTGCATCATCGGGTTGTTTGGCAGGGTGATGGTGCCCTCAGGAACTAGGGTGTTCCCAGTCAAGAATCCCTACCTATTCCTCAAGGAAGGATGAGGATTGAGCTACATTTTCTCAATCCGTCATTGGCCATAGTTACATTCATCTTCTACAGTGTTATTTCTACAGCAGAGAGGACGTTGTGTTGTTGGGTGCAGCTAGAGAGGAACTCATGGAGTCTCACTTGTATTGTTTTCTTTAGTGGAGGAATGATTCACTCATTGGAGGAGCTGTCAGGAGGATTCCTGGGCAGTATTTCAGATCAGTGGCATGTGGCCACACTTCCATCATCTCGCACTGCACAGTCCATGAGAAGAACTATGTTATTTTGGAGGAGGCAATGAGAGATGGGTTTATCGAGCTTTAGAGGAGCGTGTTTCTGAGACAAAGTGATCAAAAATTTGTATTAGAGACATGATAAGAGGAAGGAAATCATATTTCAGATTAGACACAGCCTCATTCTCATTTAGTATCAATTGCAGTGACAACTAGGTTGTCACATTTTGGGTTCTCCAGCATTACTAGCAATCTCCATAGATTGGCTAGAAATATTTTATTTCAGCCCATTTATTGTTGTTGGGCTTATATCTTGTATTCGTTCAACTACATATGTATTTAATTCATATTCGGTATCTATGCCTTCATATACACTGCGCAGTTGTGGCTACTCCGACATTTTGTGGAGTTGCAGCTACTCTTGTATTTCACTACTTATTCACTAGACGATTTCTCTTAAAGTTTGAGTGGCTTGTCCCTCAAATATTTCTTGTATATTTCTACTGATATAATCATATAATTATGGCTGCATACATTTCGCTCTCATGGCATGTTCATATTTGCAGAGTTCGGTATTTATGTTCTTATGTTGTTGTAAGCTCTCTCATTGAGCATTGTTTTAGAGACCTATATTGGGGAGATATGAATAACCCATATAGAGTTATTTCTTTGAGCTCATATTCTGGATAGGAGTTTTAGAACAAATTTTGTAGGACATCCCAACAGTGGTTTGTCTTATTTTCACAATAGATTCCTTATACAACGTCCTCAATAACCCTGTAGCAGAAATTCCCGAGGTGGAAGATTGCCAATCCATAGACAGAGTCTGTAAGGGCCAGCTAGCCTCAGGATATCTCCCTTCTTTGGAAGGAGTCATATCCTATAAATGCATCAACATTAAATCTCTGAAATTGACTTGTAGTGTCTCACTGAAGAAGGAAAATGGAATATCTTAATATATTCTCAATGGAGCAGAAATTTCTAGATTTGGAATATTACAGTGGTATTGGAGCATAACCTTGGCTCAGCCTATGGATCTTCAGCCAAGATGCCATATAATAAGAAGAGTAATAATCCACTTTGTGAAGAATAGAAAGGAGATGAGCTAGAGAAGCTTCTCCCTAAATCCATCTAGGGCTTTCATGGGAGCCACAAGCAGAGGGAAAGATTTAAAGAATATTCGCAAGGGTTTGAAGAAGAAAAAAAATATAGGGTTTTTGATGAGGAATGTGAGAATGCAGTCACATCCCTTGATGCACAGTGCAATCACATGTGTAGCTTGTCATGAGAAATATGGGAAAAGAAGGAGAGGTGATCAAGAGGAAAACTATTAGAGATTTTCTGAGAGAGTATGAATCTCAAAATCCGGCATTCAGAGATCATCTCACTTTCATGAATTTTTTCAAGTTCGAGGTGAAGGGGAGACAGCAGCAAGATAGATTTTTTCTATCTACTTTTAGAGGTTCACCTAGATGTTAAGCCAAAGCATGGGTAGAGGAGCTGGAGACCATGTTGCAGCAGTACAAAGTTTCCAAAGGAGATGCTATCATATTTGCAGCGCTGCACTTTAGAGGTAAGAACTATGCATGGTGGATATTTGTGTCATGTTCTTTAAAGGATGAAAATACTTCTTCCTATTTTAGATTCATTGTAAAAATGATGGAAGGATCTGGTGGGAGAAAATATGAAACACATGCAGAGAAACAAACCCAGATCTTGCATGTAAAGGGAGGAAACATAAAATCAGATCCACTTCAGAGCATTGTTGAGAAGGCTGACATATTGCATCACACTTTGTTGGAGGAAAGGTATCCATCTCATATTCTTGCACAAGACAGCGTGGAGGTCTCTTTTTCAAAAGGAGATCAAATCTTGGGAGAAGTTGCCCCTACATGTTGATGAGGACGAGGGCAGCTGCGCTGGTATAGCTAGAGTTGATCTAGTACCTCATGCAAAGGAAAGAGGATCTCTTGCTCCACATAGAGGGATTATTCTGTCTATGCAAGAAATTCCCCAGGATCTTCCATATAGGGATCAAGGCATAACTCATGATACATTTGTGTCATTGTTGCTAGGGTGCAGAGCTATAGAGATAGAAGAAGAGATAGGGAGGATGATCAACATCATGTGATGAGGAGCACACACCCTCTCTATTTTATGAGGTTGATTCACCTAATATGATGATTGGATTGCGTAGTGGAAGCATGGAGGGTTTTCTGCATTCATACATTCAGTCATCTCTTGATGATGGTGTCTCACTGCATGGAGACATTGCACCAAGGAGACCACTAGATCAGCAGAGGAGGTTGGATGCTCCATATTAGGGGACCTTACACCTTAATTTCAGGAGGGTGGAAACCTTGGGAGACTTCAGCACAACGCAGAGAGTTTGGGGGATGAGCACATGGGGGAGGGAGACACTCTTTCATTTTCAACATTACCCACTCTCATCAGTTATACTGCACTGATATAGTTACTGCAGAGATGGAGGATAGCATCTTCATGATGCAGGATGGATGCTCCATAGACTTGGTGAGAGATATGATACTTCCTTTGAGGAAGGACTCTTTCATGCATTAGAGTGGATGGAGGCCACTCATGCTTACATTGCCCAGGATCGGGAGATTCTTTGGAGGTGATAGTCTCTCATGGGAGGCTCATTTTCAAAGAGCATCATTTCTATTTGAGCATGAGTAGCTACATGATGGGCATGGTAGCAACTTGGAGGATGAATTTGGCATGAGGGGATTTCAAGCTAGCAGGCAATAGTGTGATGGAGCACCATATTGCAGAACACCAACGTTGTCTATGTGGAGGATTTATCTAGGATGGAGGACTCATATTGAGTTGAGTATTCCCCAGGATCTTGGTGCATGCATGATTATTGGATGGCCTTGATGAATATGGCAAATACTTGGTGGGTGATATGATCATCTATCATCATGGCAGGCTCTTCTTGACTAGGGCTTCTTGTTTCAAGGAGACAATATTTCATGTAGCATATGAGGACTTCCTAGCTATAAATTTGGATGCATATTGTGCCTTGCTAGAGAGTTAAATTGGGAGGGCATTCAACATGATCTACATCAACATATGGATAAATGTAGAGCCTAGTTGTTTTTGGAGAGGTTGGCACAACCATTGCCTTTCTCATTGGAGGAGAGGGAGAGCATTCAAATGAGCCATTTCAACTCAAGGTCTCAACTACATGGTAGAGAAGGTATAATTCCACATTATGTATCTCTTTACTTTATATGAGTAGCATATTGATCAAGGAGGATCATCCCTTCTTGCACTTGGTATGATGTACTTGTAGCTTCTTTTAGCCTTGATCTAGGCTAATTTTGTGATGGTTATGGGGGAAGCCACATGCTTCATGGCGTGCACCATTGGCACCAATTTGTATTCTCATGTTTCATCTTATGAGTACATGTTGTGGCAGAAAACAAGTGGCTAGTACAACAATTGTTACTTTTATTTTGAGGCAAGCCAAGGAGGCATTGCGCAGGTTCCCTGAGTGGAACTATGAACCACTCTTCGGTTGTCCTATGAAAACTTGTTTCTATTGCATATTGCTCGTTACATATTTCTGATGTTGTACATTTATGAGGAGAATTATTTGGAGAGTATTGTATATATAGCCCATTGGGAGCATGATTATCCCTATTTTATATGTTTTATCTTGCAGGAGATACCATGGGAAAACCATGATTGCCACATTGCTACTTGTACCTTCTTGTGGCAGGGACCACTTGGAGAATTTACGGAGGCATTTGATGGCTTATTTTCTTGATGGGGTATCTTGGGCCATTCTTAGAGGCCATACTTTTTCAGCCCAAGGATAGAGGCAGCCCCATGAACACTTCAAATGGAGAGAGGACCATCTTCAGAAGCATAAGAACACTCTCCATTCAGCCCCAACACATTGCAGAAACCGAGGGTTTATATTTTCATTTGGATGATAGCATGGATGAGAGGATGATCATTGGGAGAATAACTACCCCATGCATATCATCACTCCTACCTTAAGGAGGCCACATTCCAGTGGGAAGGATTCCACTACACATTCTATCTTTCCATGAGGAGCATTATGTCAGCTTGCATACTTGGGAGAGAGCATTGGAGGACAGATTCATTGCAACATACTTGAGCAGTGGTAGGATCATTTATGAGGAGGCCACTAGAGAAGAACGGGGAGAAAATTTTGTTCTCTCTATGAAGTTGCTTGAGGGAAAGCAAGATGTGGGAGGGGAGGATTGTAATGTTCCCAATTTTAGCCTCAAGCTAAAATGGAACATTATAGTTGCACATTTTATTTTCATTTAATAAAAGAGGGAAGGAGACACCTTAGCCCCTTTTAGATGAAGAAATAACACTCCTCATGTGAAAAGGAGGCTAATAAAGCAGCTTAAATAAACACCAAGGGTGTGAATGGAACCCATCTCACTTGATTAATCATCTTTGACTAAAGTCAACAACACTGCCCAAGGAGGAAAAGGCTTCCTAGAGAAGCTGCGTAGTTTTGGAGGGAAGACATTCATGCAAGGATGGAAACCCTAATTTGTGGGAGCATGGTGGAGAATATTTCTCTCACTTTATGTGGAGGATATTACAAACCATTTTCATTATGTTATGATTTAGATTTCATACTTGGGTCTGCAAAGCTTGCATCCCCGGGGTGTTTAGCAGGGTGATGGTGCCCTCGGGCACTAGGGTGTTCCTGGTCGAGAATCCCTACATCTTCCTCAAGGAAGGGTGAGGATTGAGCTAAATTTACTTAATATGACATTGGCCATAGCTACATTCATCTTCTACAGCATTATTTCTACAGCAGAGAGGACGTTGTGTTGCTGGGTGCAGCCAGAGAGGAACTCATGGTGTCTCTCTTGTCTTGTTTTCTTCAGCGGAGGAGTGATTCACTCATTGGAGGAGCTTCAAGGAGGATTCTTGAGTATTATTTCAGATCATTGGCATGAGGCCACACTTCCATCATCTCCCTTATGCAATCCATGAGAAAATCTGCATTATTTTGGAGGAGGCAGTGAGAGAGGGGTTTCTGGAGCTTCAGAGGAGTGTGTTTCTAAGACAAAGTGATGAAAATTTTGTATTAGAGACACGATCAGAGGAGGGAAATCATATTTCAGATCAGCCACAAATTCATTCTCATTTTTTATCAGCTGCAACGACAACTAGGTTGTCACATTTTGGGTTCTCCGACATTTCTAGCAATCTCCATAGATTGGCTAGAAATCTTGTATTTCAGCCCATTTCTTGTTCTTGGGCTTATTTATTGTATTCCTTCGGCCACATATGTATTTCATTCATATTCAATAGCTCTTCATATACACTGCACAGTTGCAGCTACTCCAGCATTTTGTGGAGTTGCAGCTACTCTTGTATTGCACTGCTTATTCACTAGAGTTTTTCTCTTAAAGTTTGAGTGGATTGTCCCTCAGATATTTATTTTATATTTCTGCTGATATAGTCATATAATTATGGCTACATAAATTTCCCTCTCATGGCATGTTTAGATTTCCAAATTTCAATATTTATGTTCTTATGTTGTTGTAAGCTCTCTCATTGAACATTGTTGTAGAGACCTAGATTGGGGAGATCTGAATAACCCACCTAAAGTTATTTCTTTAAGCTCATATTCTCCATAGCATTTGTAGGATGAATTTTCTAAGACATCCCAGCAGCGGTTTGTCTTATTTTTGCAGCAGCTTCCTTATACACCGTCCACAAGGACCCTGTAGCAGAAATTCCAGAGGTGAAAGATTGCATATCCATAGACAGAGTCTGTGAAGGGCCAGCTAGCCTCAAGATTTCTCCCTTATTTTGAAGGAGTCATATCCTATAAATTCCCCAACATTCAATCTCTGAAATGGACTTGCAGTGTCTCACTAAAGAAGGAAAATGGAATCTCTTTAGATATTCCCGATGGAGCAGAAATTTCTGGATTTTGATATTAAAAACAAAAAGGAAGGAATAAAAAAGTAATATTACTTTAAATGTTTGTCTAAAATTATTTATAAATATTTTTTTTTTATATTTAATTTTCAGATATCAATATAAAAATTAAATAGTTTATTGTCATGTTACATTTTTAGGAAGATTGTGAAAATTTAAAAATATGAAGGAGTTAATATAAAAAATATGCCAATAGGAATGTCTAGAAAGGTGTACAAGGAGATGGTCAAAGAAATGGTTGAAATTACATCGCAGGAGGAGCCATCTCAACAACAATGTGCTTCAAATGTAATATGTAATCATTGAATTCTTAGATCATTAGGTACAATAAATAAACAATTTAGCATTAAATATTAATTTTCAAGTATTTTCTTGCAAAAAAGAAAATAAAATGGAACCCATTCAACACATAAAAGAAGATGATAGGGAAGAAAATGGTTGATATCTAATTTTGTGAGTAATTTCTAATTACTTCCTTATAACAACTTAACTAGATTTCATTTCTGTATTTTTTAAGTTGTTTTACAAAAAACATCATTGAAAGTCTTCAAACAGGTGCTAACATACAAAGAAGAACCATCATAGGAATTGATTGAAATTGGGTTAAATATGGGTTGTGAGTATATGTTAGCATATCACAACATAATTGTGGAATTTGTAAGCTTCTATCAATCATTTTTTACTTAGATCTGTCTATAATTAATAGAACAAAAGAAAATTTTATATTAAATATATGATTTGTTATGGGGTATAAAACTTGCAGAAAACCAAGTATGAAACTGCGCTGACAGATGAAATCTTGAAAGACGGCATGTTACATGGTTTTGAAAGAATGTATAGAGTTTATAAGTCAATTGTTGCCATGGTACATCATTTATTTTCGATTTACATTGATGTATATTATTTAATATTACAATTTTCATTATTCTCACCAATGTATATACACTCATTACATTTTATTTTAATGTTTGTAGATGGAAGGTGAAGAAGAAGAAAACGATCAACACCATGAATGAAACATTCCTGAAAATAACCCATGCCATGGAAGTAGCTCTATCAGTGACAATAGTTCAAGTGAAGAATGATGATCACTATGTTTCGATATCGAAACAAGGCATTGTATTTTTTGAAATATTATCTTATGAAATCATACATTTTGTTTAATGTAATGGAAATAGTGTTCCAATTGAAAGACAAAGGGATACCAATAGCTGTCCCATTTTGTAATATCTCGTTTCGGGGATATCTCTAAAACACAGCAAACTCCAACTAGAGATTGACTGGGCGGGCATTTACCAGATATGTTGTCTCTAAGGAGAATGAGACCCGGAGGCTATCTAGCCCTTTCCAGACTCTGTCTATAGAGCTTCTTGAAGAATCCCACTCAAAAGTGACTTACAACAATATGCAGATGCATATGTGAGCACACCATGAAGAGACAACATTTTACAATGAGATATGAGACAAGAAGATGAATATATAGCCAATAATAATGTATAGCAGCAAGAGAGTGTACAAGTCTCAAGGAAACAACCTCTCAAGAAAAGCAATGCAAGCCTCAATAATACATGTACATGAAAATGAAAGAACACTGTTATTTCTGCATAAACACAGGCTATGAGGACGCAGTCTATGATAGAAAACTACTCCAAAATGATGTCAATACATGGATATGACAATATATGGCCCAAATACAATAAGGGAGAAAATATATAACCCTCAGAAACAGTAATACATCAATCCTCCAAGGTATTGGCTGAAATACACAAAATGGAAAAAATGCCGAAGTTGCTGGGCAGCTACTGCAACTCAAATCTAGAACTCAATAGAGAAGGCTGAAGATGATGAACAAACTGAAGTAGACCTCCTACAATGGATCTCCTAAGTGGAAGGCTAATCCTTACACTTGACATCCCATCCACAAATCAATCTGCAAACCCTCACTGCAATTACACCATGAAAATAACGCAGACACTAAGAGGGACTACACAGTGAGTGGAATAGAATACTTTTTCCAAGTGCCAAGATCTAAAAATCAGCTCCAATATCTTGCAATCTAATCCTCCAAAGGGAAGATAGAATTTCCCCCTAAAAAATAAGAGAAGGAAGAGGTGTTGTGAATGTCCACGGCAACACCCTACAACATAGTATTATGATGCTGCAGCAATAACGCTATCCTGGAGGATGATGCTGAAAACTAACCTTGCCTAAGCAGGCACTCGAAGTCACCTGGGGCTAAGGGTGAGATCTCTGCATGGAGACACTTGGTGCACTAAACAGTGCTGCAGACAGGCTAAACAACCAGCATGCTCAAAAAGAAAAATGTCTCACTAAAAAAAAATCATCAACTCAATAATGAGTGAAATTAGGAGGCTCCTCCATCTTTTATAACGTTGGTTTCCGTCCAAAACCCAACATAGCCTCTCTCCCCTACACATCCTCATCCTTATCTGTGCAAAAGCTTGCAGAAGCTTCTAGAGTGTACATAGGCCCACTCCTCTATGTGGTGTTAGGCCCCCCCTTGACTCCCACTTAAGTCACAATGTTGTGCTACTAGGTGGATGTCTTATTTCACTTAAGTGAGTTAGACCCTCTTCACTCACTTTTTATTTATTTACAAACTATAGACGACAAACTAAACAAAATAGAGTATTCCAATTAGCTGTCGCTAATTAGGAATATTACAGTCCCCCTCGGAAAAATGTTTCTTCCCCTCAAGTAACTGAAGTGATGGATGTTGCAAGATCTTCTCGCTCTCCCCAGTGGAATCCTCATCCGGAAAATTCTTCCCTATCTTCTACATCACCCTGATAGGAAGGGATCTCTCAATTCTAGGATCCCAAACTGATCTCTCACGGTACCAGCCAACCAACAATCCTCCCAGATCCCATTGTCACCATGGAAAATAATAGCCCATGTCCTACAGCTCGGACTGTACACTGCCTCTGGCTATGACTGATGCTCTAAGAGGCGAAGACCATGACCCCTATTGTGTTGTATCTGTCACTGTGTAATTTGTCCCCCCATCGATCCTGGGTGAAATACCTCCCCAAGAAACTAAAAGGATAGAACTAAAGAATCTCTATTCAAGGCATGGAGTCTGGAATATAATGAGGAACATCTCCCTCATGTGGATCCTGCATCCCCAAGCAATCATCCAAACAAAATGAGCCACCTCCCAACAAGGCAACTCCTGAAAATCTCCTTCCACCTCAAGCTCCGGTAGTGAAAGTGGCCTGAAAATCTGAACTTGGAAAGCATCATAGATTACCCCATGCTGTCTTTCTCTCCACTCATGAAAATTGTAGAGTGTATGCTGATCCTGGGCTACAAAATTATTTCCCTCCAATTGCAAAGTGAAGAACAATCCTCCAAAGAAGGTTCCTCCAACAATGAGGAACAAGCTAGCCCAAAACAATCTATCCATGAAGAATAGGACATAGTCATCATGGAAAATCATAATGAGAGGTTTTTTGAAGGTTTTATATGATGATACATGATGAAAACAATTTCTCACAAGGATATAGTGCAGTCTCATCCACTGCAACTTCAGAAAATTACATGGCAACCAATGTCCATGATTCATCACTTCTACTAAAGGATAGTAAATGGCTGAATGTAACAACAATAATACATGATCAAGCACTTTCCCATGGATTTAAAATGGATTAATATCAATCTTATGGCCCACCTCAATAGAGAACAAACATTTGGCTGTGGTGGCCATATCTCCTCTCATGCTCCCATTAGAACATGTAGTGCAGAAATTGTGAGAATTCTTCCCACTCAAGGACACATCCAGCTCATGTGTCTCCTTGATAATCAAGACTCAAATACAAATATGATCTATATCATCAAATGTAGACATGATCAGTAGCCAAATAAAGAAAACGCTGAAGGTTACAAGTGATGCAAGAAGGTACCAACAACTTTTCCCATAGTGACAGCGCAGTTTTACAAGTTGCTACTTGATAAGAGTACATGGAAATTTTTTTATGTTAATCATGCATGTATTCATATGATACATGATATAGTGCAGCAAATTAACATACATGTAGTGATAAGACATTTTCCCAAGGCCACAAAAGAGATGGCTGCCTCCATCATGTAGATTGGCCCAATAAAACTCATGGAGCAATGTGACAAGCTTGCCTTCTTGTGAAGCAATGCACTGCATGAAAATGGTAAAAGTGTGCAAATAAATGACTGTGTATACAAAATTCTCACCAAATGCTATAATTAAGATGGTACATGGATCCATGAATGAGTCCTCCATAGTGTGTTGGCCTGCTATGAAGAAGACTGAACCATGTGCTGCAAAAAGATAATCCTCTTGATGCTTGGAAATCCAAGTCAAGAAGAATATGCCATAGATGTATCTAACATCATTACCTCCTCTTTTTTCATCAAGTTCAACAAATATGAAGTGATCCTAGGATCTATGGGTTATGGATCCACCATATCTCTGCTGGGCACACTTTATCCGTAAGGTTCTGCTTGAAAGTGACAGTGCTGTGAGCTCATGCAAATAAGATCCTGTCAATACAAAGCTTCATTCTTTGACATTATCCTTGTCAAATACTCCTCTAATAATGCTGCGACAAATATGGAATACCTCCCAAGATGGAAGTGCTTCCCAATCATCATCAAAGACCAAGGAGATAGTTCCATCCCCTCCTCCTGCAACATCAGACAAAGTGTGAGAGCAAATCTGCCCTTGCTCTCCCAGAAACAAACAAAGCAACAAGACATTGTGTTTCCTCCCCATACCTCCATCATACCAATGATGTGATGAAGACAAAATGAATGATATAAGTATCATATCAGCACCATGCATCCATACTCTATGCTGCTCAATGATGCAAGTATCCAGCCATATTTTCTCCATCCTCCTACTCTTAGGAAGAGTGTTTTCCAATTGATGGCCACACTCTTTCAAGAGTAATCAGCGCAGCCAAGCCTCCTGCTGCCCGATATCATAGATATGAAAGTAGCCTCCTAGCTCCTTGCTCATCAACCACATCCACTTAATCACCTGTGGATGCCTCCTTCTTCTCCTCATGCTGGTACTCCTCCCATGAGGGCTACCACCCTCCCAAATCAAATTCCTATCTTTGCACTTTATGGGATTTTGAAATGTAAGTTTCTCAAGGATCAATGAGACCCTATCAAGAATCAAATATTTGGTAGGAAAAAACCTCCCATCATGATGTGTATGGCTCAAGGGATGTGAAACACAAGCATGAGAGATGTTATCCATCCTGAGATGTCCTCCATCTTCTATCTGCTCTTGTGAGAAGGGAAGAAAAGCATTGCATCCCATTGCATCCCATTTCCAATAGTCTCCCAAAACCAATGAGGTCTTGGATCTGAAAGTAGAAGTTTCTCTTTGAGCTGAGAAGATCTCATTGAGAATGTGTCATCTTGAAGGGAGAAATTTTTTCTTACTCCAAGATGTCTACCATCAATTTTCAAGGCTTCAAACCCCAACCTCCAATGTGATGTACAATCCAACAATGGCTCACGAGAATGATGGTTTGATTCCTTCTTGAGTGTTTCCATGTTGCACAACACAGTGCAAACGAGCTGATCTACAGTAGCAATGAGATTTGACCATTGGTCATGAAAAAGTAAATCTCCACATTGATCAAAAGAATTTGCGGCAACAATGGAATGTGGAAATATTTTCATACCTTGATGTGCATTTGGAACTTCTTGTAGGGCTGCAAGAGTCCTTTCCTTAAAAGTGTTGGCTACCCCAACTATTGATGCATGTGGCTGCTCCTTTATGAGTGGGACATCATTATCACAAGCCTCCTCAAGAGGTGATGTGATCTCTTCTTTCTTTGTTCTTTCTCCATCAAAGGTTTGGATCAAACTTTGAGTGAACTCTACAAATGTCTTGAACCTTGCATGGCTCAAGTGGTTGCACCACCAATCATAGGCTTCACCCTCCAAGTGCAATGATGATATTTCAACAGCTTCTTTCCCCGCTACAGGATGTAATACGAAAAATTCCTCCAATTTTCTCACCCAAGTTCTTGCATTAGATGACCCATCAAAGGTAGACAACAAAAATCTATTGCCTTTGATTTATTTTCTGCTGCATGGCCTCTTCTCTTCCTTCAGCTGGATGAAATGAGGAAAATATAGAGTCTCCCTGAAGGCTCTAGGTTGAGATCTATACTCAACAAGGTAATCACTAAGAATCTGATGATCCAAGTATCTTCTATGCTCAATATCTTCTTCTTTATGAGAATAGGAAGTGCATGGTACTTCATCTTCCTTTTCTTCAATCTTCTTGACCTCCTCAAAGGTGGATGCATTTCCTCTGGTTCTGAAAATTGATGAGAATAAACTCATCTTTTTCAATGTTCTGATCTTCTTGGGCTTAGACTCACAGGGATCAGTGGATCCCTCATACATGGGAAAAGGTGACCTCCCAGTAGTATGTTGCAAATTTGAACTTTGCGTGCTAGATCCCCCATTGTTCCATTCACTTTCATCCTGCCTGAGCTAACAATAATCTTTGAAAGGCAAAGCTACTCTGAATTCTTCCCCCATGGACTTCCATTTACGAAAATAGTCTCCAAAGGGTATATGACCATGCTGCCTCCCTTTCTCACTTGGTACTGGAGGTAAGAATGTAGGAATTGTGATCCTAGTTGGCCTAATGAAGGCTGGTGAATGCTGGTCATACTATTGTGAGATCCCCATAATTTTTTTTCCGGTGTCATAGATAACTAGCTCCATAGGATGAGCCAGAACTATGCTCTAATACCACTGTAATATCCCGTTTTGGGGATATCTCTAAAACACAGCAAAATACAACTAGAGATTGACTGGGATGACATTTACTGGATATGTCGTCTCTATGAAGAATGAGATCGAAAGGCTATCTGGCCCTTTCCAGACTCTGTCTATAGAGCTACTTGAAGAATCCCAGTCAAAAGTGACTTACAGCAATAGGCGGACGCATATCTGAGCACACCATGAAGAGACAACATTTTAAAATGAGCTGTGAGACAAGAAGATGAATATATAGCCAAGAATAATGTATAGTAGCAAGAGAGTGTACAAGTATTGAGGCAGAAACCTCTCAAGAAAAGCAATGCAAGCCTCAATAATACATCTACATGAAAATGAAAGAACACTGCTATTTCTGCATAAACCCAGGCTATGAGGACGCAATCTACGATAGAACACTGCTCCAAAATGATGTCAATACATGGATATGAAAATATATGGCCCAAATACAATAGGGGTGCAAAGCTCTAACCCTCAGAAACAGTAATACATCAATCCTCCAAGGGATTGGCTGAAATACACAAAATGGAAAAAATGTCGGAGTTGCTGGGCAGCTACTGCAACTCAAATATGGAACTCAATAGCAAAGGCTGAAGATGATGAAAAAATTGAAGTAGACCTCCTCCAATGGATCGCCTAAGTGGAAGGTTGATCCTTACACTTGAGATCCCACACACAAATCAATATGCAAACCCTCACTGTAGCTACACCATGAAAATAATGCAGACTCTAAGAGGGACTGCGTAGTGAGTGGAATAGAATACTTTGGCCAAGTGCCAAGATCTACAAATCAGCTCCAATATCTTCTAATATAATCCTCCAAAGGGAAGATAGACTTTCCCCCTGAAAAACAAGAGAAGGAAGAGGTGTTGTGAATCTCCACAACAACACCCTACAACACAGTATTATGCTGTTGTAGCAATAACGCTGTCATGGAGGATGATGCTAAAAACTAACCTTGCCCGAGTAGGCACTCGAAGTCCCTTGGGGCTAAGGGTGAGATCTCTGCATAGAGACACTCGATGCACTAAATAGTGCTGCAGACTGGCTAAATAGCCAGTGTGCTCAAGAAGACAAATGTCTCACTCAAAAAAAATCATCAACTCAAGAATGAATGAAATGAGGAGGCTCCTCCATCTATTACAACGTTGGTTTCCCTCCGAAACCCAACGTAGCCTCTCTCTCCTCCACATCCTCATCCTTATCTGTGTGGAAGCTTGTGAAGCTTCTAGAGTGTACATAGGCCCCCCCTTGACTCCCACTTAAGTAACAACGTTGTGCTACTAGGTGGATGTCTTATTTCACTTAAGTGAGTTAGAACCTATTCACTCACTTTTTATTTATTTACAAACTATAGATAGAAAACTAAAAAAAATAGAATATTCCAATTAGCTGTCGCTAATTAGGAATATTACAGTCAAAGGCCCAACCACTACACCAAAATCTCAAACTGTTAGTGAGGGCGGCATCCCAGGGTGTTAACGGTGGGGTATTAAGGCCCACTGGAGCATCTCAGGATGGGGAACCTCGTGCAATCCCCAAATTACGCAGACTGCGGCAACATGGTAGGGCCCACAGGACCCTCAATAGGGAGGCTGCCCTAAACGGGGATATTACAGCCCACCATGCTCCACGAGTCTCGACCTCGAGATCTCGGCTCTAATACCACAAAGGCCCAACCAATACACCAAAAGCTCAAACTGTTAGTGAGGGTGGCATCCCAGGGTGTTAAGGGTGGGGTCTTAAGGCCCACTAGAGCATATCAGGATGGGGACCCTCATGCAGTCCCCCAATTATGCAGACCTTGGTAATGTGGTAGGGCCCACTGGACCCTCAATAGGAAGGATGCCCTAAATAGGGATATTACACACTTTGTATGACAAAGACTGTCTTATATATATATATATAATAAAATATGTTTTAATTTCCCTGGATGCAGGTGATTGAATCGCTTTGTATAATGGTGCGTGGACAGACATGGTGGGTTTGCGTGTGGACATATACCACCGCCACCCAGCTCCGCGTGAGGCCATGCATTTATCACCCTTCCAGTGTCTTCAATGCTACCTTAATGTAGCTCATTCTCCCACAACAGCCCGCCTGGATTTCTATCATGGTGCCTCAAGCTAGGTTCATTTCTGCTACTCCTCTAAGATCGCGTTAGTCCATAGCTGCAGCAGAGCCTCACTCTCGGACTGGTACTAGGAGGCGGTGTGCTCTTGCGTGCTGTATCGAGCTGATGCCAAGAATTCATTATACTCATAGCCCTTTCTACAAACTCTGGTCCAATTCGCTCACTGATTGTGTCTCGGCTCCACCTGTTTGTGCTCCCCTGTGTTCCTCTATGGACTGTGTTCCCCGCCATCACACTACCCACTCACGCATTGTGTTGCCTGCCGGCTGCACAATGCCTAGACTGCGTCAACGAATGAGGTGCAGGATAGGCACCAGTCGGGGATAGCTTGCCTGTCAGCCTTCTTCCTCCACCTCTATCTCGACCTCCCAATCCTCGGAGTACCTCTCTGGCCGCTATCCAGCCACCAGGAGTGGTCGAAGTCGTGGGTCTGGGCAGTCCACTTTTGCAAGGGGCCCCCCCCACATCTCAGTTACACCGCTCTCCCCCCCTGTTCAGTCCCACATGGCTCAGCTTCGAATTCCATGTGTTCTCAGTCACTCCACCATTATAGCCAAAATCACCATTGAATTTCATGAAGACTCTACGGTTGAGGCTGTCCAGATTCCTACTACACCTATGGAGAAGAAAATTAGTGCTTTACATATCACTCCTCCCTCTAACAGCCTGAAGTGTGAGGAGCCCTATAGCAGCACGATTCAAGACACAAGCCACCCTGTTGACCCAAGCGATCCGAATCGTGGTGGCTCAGCTGGAAAAGTTGAACATTAGGTGGCAGTTGAAGACCTCTATGAGTATGGTTGTTGCATCTTCGAAGAAATGCCAACCAACTCTCATGATTCCTGAACACGGCTACACTCTCAGGTTTTTATCTCAGACTTGCTCGTTTGGGCTTGATCCTTTACATTTTTGTTTCATCAGTTTACATACTCAGACCTTTGCTACTATGTCTAATAGCTGGTTTCCCCTGTGTGGGTGGCATTTTATTGTTTGTATGGTTTGGAATAGGGTAGCAGTTCTAGCTTTTGAAATTTTTGGCTAGCCATCAACTTTATAATTTTCAAAATGCTACAACTCTGGGCAAGAACTTTTGAGGCTGGGACCTCCCTGTAATTTTTTGTATCAATAATAGGAGTAGAAAAATTCAATATATATATATATATATATATATATATATATATATATATATATATATATATATATATATGTATATATATATGTTTTAAATTATTCTATTGTGTTCTCCATTGTCGCTGTGAAATATAACACCACTGATTAAATTTATGGATGATTAAATATTACAATGAAGAGATGTGAAATTTGATGATATGATATAACAAATTAATCCAAACATCACATTCAAATGCACTAATACAAATTTAATTCATATGAATGTTGTTATAAGATATATATGTGTCAAATTTTGATGAATAATGAATTTAAAAAAATCACAATAATTATGATATGATAAAAAAATTAATCCAAACATCAAATTCAAATGCATTAATAAAAGTTTAATTAATATGAATACTGTAATAAGATGTGTCGACTTTTGATGAAAATCGAATTTTTAAAAATCACAATAGTTGCATTGTCACAGGTTGATGTTTCTAAACAATAAAAAATGAAAACCGGTGTGTGTCAATTACTGTACACCGGTGCGTCTGTATTCTGAAGCGCATCGGTGTGTTTCTATGACCTCTTGGCACCACACAAAAATCTATACCAATTATAAATCTCAGTGCGTTTTTCTGATACTGCGCACTGGTGCATTTATGTGTCTATACAAACTAGTGTTTTTGTACGACCTAGGGGCACTGCATGAATACAATACCAATTATAAATCTCAGTGCATTTGTGTGATAATGCACACCAGGGAATTTATGTGTCTATATGCACTAGTGCATTTGTATGACCTATGGGTACCGCATGAACACTGATACCAATTATAAATCTCGGTGCATTTGTGTGATACTACGCATCAGTGCGTTTCTATAAGTCTATGCACTTGTGCATTAATAAGACTTATGGGCACCACACAAATCCTAAGACCAATTAGAATGGTCCCGTGTGTTGTATCACCAACACTACACCTGGTGCGGTTTTATACCTTAACGTCCCAGTGAATTCTCCTTCAACCACCCCGAGGCACCTTCTACATGTACGCGTTAATGCATTAAATAAAAAGTAGCACAACAACGAAAAAAACATCTGTAATAACCTCTGGTCGCCCATTATTTTTTAGTTGTGTTGAATTTCTATTAAATGCTCCTCCAAAACCTCCATAACCATAAACAGATGTTGTAGCAATTTTTTTTTTGACAATTTTGGCCAATTTTATAACACTAAAAACCTTCTTTATAACCTCCGTTAGAGGGTCTTTTCCTTGTATTGTACGCTTCAAGTTTTTTTCCATTGGAGTGGTTAAGGGATTGCATTCATCCATGCCAAACTTGTTCAAAAGATCTCCAATGTACCTCTTTTGAGAACTAAATATAAATTTAGGATGTTGAGTTACTTCAATAGCCATATAGTAATGAACATATCCCAAATCAGTCATTTCAAAACCTTTCTTCAAATATTTCTTTATGGATGCAATATAGCTCTCATTGTTCGCTGTCATCAAAAGATCATCTACATACACCACAAGATATACAACTATTTTTCCAACTTTCTTAACAAACAAAGTTGCATCATCAAGATCAAAATGTTTGAAGTCAAGTTTTAGAAGATGCTCAGTTAATTTCTCATACCAGGCTTATGGTGTTTTCTTGAGGCCATACAAGGATTTTATAATTTTAAGTACTTTGTGTTCTTGGCCCTTCACAACAAATCCTTCTGGCTGGGACATAAAAACTTTCTCCTTTAGATATCCATTCAAAAAAGTCGTTTTTACATCCATCAGATGGAATTTCCATCCCTTCTGAGCTGCTAGGGAAAAGAATGTCCGAAAGGTAGCCCATCTTCCTGTGGGGGAAAATTTTTCTTTCTAATCGGCCCCTTCTTTATGTGCAAATCCTTTTTCCACAAGCCTGGCTTTGTGCTTGTCAAGTGAGCCATCTATTTTCTACTTGTTCTTGTAGACCCAGTTACAGCTAATTAGTTTGGTTTCCAATGGAGCATCAACTAGCTTCCGAGTTCCTTTCTTTATCAAGGCATCATACTCCTTTTGCATCGCTTCATTCCATTCAACATGAGAAGCCTCTTCCTTGAAGGAAGTCGGTTCATGATTTGTAGACAAATTCAATTCATAGTTATAAGAAATATCCATATCAACAAGTGAAAAAGAATTATCTATGTAACCTTCATTTTTTCTAGTGGAAATTCTTGTTCCTATCTTTCCAACCTCATCAGGACTAGTGTCTTGTTCAGCCATTTTCAGAGACCTTTCTGAGATGGCCCAGGTTTCTCATTTGACTGAGTTGGAATTGAATCGAGATTCAATATCTCAATTTTGTCAATCACATCGTTCAAGGTGTCATCCGTGGTTGGTTCTTCATGTGGGGGAGAGAGTGCTTCAGAAAATTATTCCACAGATTGATTTAGTATAGGAATCCCCCCTTCAAGGTCTGGAATCTGATTATGAAATTCTTGAAAAGAATTTGCATGTGTGAATCTATCCAGGCAATCAAGTTTCCACTCAACAACATTGTCAGTCTTGGAAGATTCAAGGAATATGACATCTCTTGCTACTACAAAATTCTTATTGACTTCATCATAGAGACAATATCCTTTGAAGGTATTGGAATTCCCCAAGAAGATACATTTTTGACTTGTAGCACCAATTTTATTCCTCATAACAGGTGGAGCCAAAGACCATGAAATGCTTTACTGAAGGAACGTGGCCATGCCAAATTCCATAAGGAGTTTTTTTTTTTTTTGTCTGACTGAATTTGAAGGACACCTATTCTTTATGTATACAACACATAGAATTGCATCAGCCCAAAATGCCAATTTTAAATTCTTAAGAAACATCATGCAGCGAACAATATTTAAAATTGTCCTGTTCATTCTTTCAGCTACACTGTTCTGTTGGGGATTATAGGGCACAATTGTTTGATGTTTGATCCCATGTTGAAAAATATGATTTTCAAATTCTTTTGAAGTGTATCCTTTTCCATTATCAGTGCACAAAGAGCCAATATGAGTTTCTGCACAATTTTCAATCCATGCATTAAAATTCATGAATGTTTGAAAAGCATCAAATTTTTTCTTCAATAAGTAAACCCAACATATTCTAGTGCAATCATCAATAAATGCCATCCTATATTTATTTCCATTTGCAAAAGAAATAGGCATAGGTCCACATAAATATGAATGAATAAGCTCAATTTTTCTATATGCTTTAGAATGTGAATCATGAAATGATTGTTTGCTATGCTTTCCTAGAATACAAGCATCACATTGCTTAAGTTTCCTAGGAATTGTAAGCAGTCCATTAGCACCATTTTTCTTCAACAATCGAAGGTTGTCATAGTTTAAGTGTCCAAATATAGCATGCCATAAAATAATTGATGGGAATGTAACTTCATCATCTTGTGAACTGAATGCAAAGTTTTGTGCATGAGATGAGGAAGCTTGCGGCTTCAGGAGTCTTCCTTCTTCTATTCCCTCCATGATGAGTGAGTGATCAGATGTTTTCTAACCTCAAACTTGCCATAAAACATGTGAATGGAGTGTCCTTTCTGGCGGATGTGGACCAAGGATAACAAGTTTCTCCTCAACTTAGGGAGGTATATAACCTCATGTAGAAGATGGTTTGGAAGACTAGGCAACTTAAGCCTGATTGTGCCAAGCCTTGATGGCCTGAGTTTGGATTTATCTGCGAAGTATAATGCTCCATCAAATTTCTCAGTAAATTCTTCAAAAAAATCTTTTCCAAATTTCATGTGACATGCTGCTCCTGAATCTAGCAACCAATCATTTCTCCAAGAAGTAAATGAAACATCAAACAAGTCTTCAGTTACTCCATTGTTGCAATGTGCTACAACATAATGAGTTTATTCACGTGCTTTACCTTTCTATCTGCCATGAGTTTTACATTTTTCTTGATTTATTTTCTGTTAAATTATATCCCAAGGTAGCTTATATGTAGATGCATCATGCTAGTCTTTGTTGCAGCGTATGTAATGGAGATCATATTTTTCAGTTTGAGTTTGTCTTCCCCCTATTCCTCTAAAATTTCTTCTTCCTCTTCCTCTTCGGCCACCTCTTCCTCTAGAAAAATCTTGAGCATGACTCTTTTCTCTATGTGCAAAGCATACAGCCTCTTAGGAAGATCGAGGGGCTGTCATCTTTCCAAAAGCCTTCTCTCTTTCTACAAAATTTTTCTAAAGGGAATCAATGTGATTTTCACTAGGTTTCTGCTTGCTTGCAATGACTCAAGATAATGTGAGTAAGTGGGATAGAATGCCGTAAAATACGCTATGAGAGGTATGTCCACTTATACAACAGTGTTATTAATTTCATGCATGATAGATCTTACTTCTGAAGCTAAAGAAATAGGGTTATCATTTTTCAATTCAAGACTAAACAAATTAATCATTAATTGAACAATTTCAAGTTGTCAATTTGGGTCATAGAGTTCTTTTAGCTTGCTAAAGGCTTCATAGGCATTTGAAAATGGTGTAATATAATGGCTCACCTCTTCAATTAAGGAAGCTGCAATCAAGGCATAGGACTTGTAGTTCTTTTTTTCCCAAATGGTTATCTCCTTATCTGAAGTGGGCTTTGCTGGTGGATGGTCTCCTTGTCCTTCACAAATTCCTCTCCACAACTCATCAAAAATGATATTATGTTTGATTATCCGAGAAAATTTAGGATAGTTCCCCTTTTCGGAGAGAAAAACTCCCACAATGGATATGAGAGAATGCATTCTTTTTAAGAAATAAAAACTTTGTTGTCATGGTAAAAACTCAATTCTGGTTTAAATTCTACAATTATTTTTTTTTTTTTGTAAAAAAAATTTGGGGAAAAACATAGGGGAGGTGTTTTCTGGGGAAGGTTTTCTAGGCGAGATGTTTTTTGGGGGAGGTGTTTTATGGGGAAGTTTCTTACCAGGGAGGGCATTTTCTGGGCGGGGGGTTACTTGTTGTAATAAGAAAAATAATAATAAAATTTAAACAACGTGAAGGGAATGTGAAGGGAAGGCTGTTGAGGTACTGCCTGATAGGGAGGGGAGAGCAGTGAGGGATGGGAGGAGAGGATGGTGAGGGATGGAAGGGGACGGTGGTGAGGGACATGAAGTGGGAGCAGTAAGGGAGGGCAGTGAGGGATGTGAGGAGAGGGCCAAGGGCCAGGGGTAAGGGAAGGCTGAGGGCCAAGGGGAGGGGGTGACAAGAATGTGAGAGGAGGGCTGGGGTTGACATGTGGCTATGAGGTAGAGATATGAGGTGAGGGTCGACATGAGAGTGTAGGTGTGAGGTGAGTGGGGTGAGGTGAGAGGAGTGGAGAGAAACTGTAAAAAAAAAAAAAGGTTTGCACTGTAAAAATTAAATGTGCAGACAACTTGAGCTGAGAACTTGTGATGAAATTGCAGAGTGGTGTGCAGAAAAAATGAGCCAGAATTTGCAAAAACCTAGAATGTAGAATTATTTTAGAATTGCAGAATTCTAGGAGCAGTAAGAAACTGATTGTGAGGAGCAGTAAAAACTGAATGCAGAATGGAAGTCTGCAAAAATTCAGAATAGGAGGGAGTTACACCAGGGGCAGGAATGTCAAAAAATGGACTGGCTCTAATACCATGTCAGACTAGGAGGTAACTCCACAAAACTAATGATGCATTAGATGGATATTGTGTGTGTACTTATACATGAAGGTGAGATTTTTGGGATTCACTTCCCATTGTCTCTTGGCCTTCCTTATCTACTAAATTACAATAGTAGACAATCTCACCCAATCCCTTAGGATTAGTTGTCAACAATCATAAAATACACTATGTAGTACATCCAGGGTATTAGAAATTTATTTCATCCTTGAGAAAGAATATGTTCTAGCTAGGTATGAAAAAGGATGTAGCTAATTATTTAGCTAGATGTTTGGAATGTTAGCAGGTAAAGGTAGAGCATTAGCATCCAACAAGATTTCTAAATCCTTTACCCATCCTAGAATGGAAGTGGGAGACAGTTTCCATAAACTTTAAAACTAGATTGCCAAGAACTAAGTATCAACATGATTCTATAATGGTAGTTGTAGACACATTGACAAAAAAATCACACTTCTTAGCAGTACAATATAATTTTGGTACAACTCAAGTAGCTAATGTATTTATGAAAAATATTTTAAAGTTGCATGGTGTTCCTAAAATGATCATATGAGACAAAGATGCAAAGTTTACTTTAGCTTTTTGGAAGACTTTGTTTGGGGGAATCGTTACCAAATTGAACTTTAGTGCCATATACCATCCCCAAACCGATGGAAAAACCAACAAAGTGGGAATAATTTCTACATCTGGCAGAGTTTTCCTACAATAATAGTTACCAAGCCTCATTGAAAATTAGTCCTTTTGAAGCATTGTATGGTAGAAAGTTCCATACACCTTTAAGTTGGATTCAACCAGAGGATAAGTTAATAATTGGACCTAATGAATTGCAGTAAATGGAAAGGACTATAAACAATATTCAACAAAATATCAAGGCAGCACAAGAAAAGCAAAAAAGCTATGCTGATAAAAAGAGAATTCATATTGAATTCAATGTGGGCCATCATGTCTGCTTGAGGATTAAGCCCAAAAAGAGTACTTTGTATAAGGGTAACTGTGCAAAATTAGCACCACGCTACTTTGGACCATTTGAAGTATTGGAAAGAGTGGGACCAGTAGCATAAAAGTTAATTTTACCTAGTGAAATTAAGGTTCATGATGTTTTTCATGTTTCATTATTAAAAAAGTATGTACATGATCCTACTCATGTTATTGATTGGAATGTGATATAGGTGGAACCAGAAGAGGAATTTCTTCCAGAGCCACCTCGCATCCTGGCAGGGGAAGAAATTGAGCTCCAAAATAGAATAGTGGCCAGGGTGAAAGTGTAGTGGAGGCACTTTGCACCCAAAGAAGCTACTTGGGAGCGAGTGGAAGATATGAAGAAACAATATCCATCACTGTTTCAAGAGTGAATTTATATTTTGTCTTTGCAACACCAAGGACGATGTTTTGTTTTAGAGGGGGAATATTTAATATCCCCAGTTTTTCTTCTTTTATTAGACAATTGAATAGTGCTAAAGGGTTAAAGTGGACCCAAAGGAAAACATTTATTGTGGATATATTTTATTATTCTAATTTAATAAAATTAAAATGGAATTAATTGTGCAAGGACTAGAGTATAAATTGAGATTAGGAATCCAAATCCATGAGGATGGATAAGGTTCCCAAGACTTTCCCAGTTCTCCCAAAAATCCTTGGAGAAAATAAATTAAACATTGAAATTTTTATTGGAGATAAAAATATAAAAATATACCCCAGTAAAGATTAAGGTTACTGGGAAGATGTGGAATAGAACTAGAAAGAGGAAAAATCTAGTTTTAAAGTACTTGTGTGGATGAAACAAAAGGAAAGCCTAGGGGAAAAGGAAAACAACATCCTGATTAATTGGACACAGTTATGGAAACAAGATGATGGGAAAGCAGCCATAAATAGGCAAATTCTTGATAGACAAGAGGTTGTCTACTATTGGATGGTTTGATCTCTGCTCAGGGGGAGTTGTAGAGAAAGAGCTCATAGATTGGGTGGAAAATAGTCTACATTGGTATGCACACTTTAATTCATTTTGACTTGTATTTGTCGTATTATAGTGAAGCTAAGTAGTGGTGAATAATTAGCTAGATCTTTTCAGGATTATATTCTGTGTATGAAAATAATGTGAAAAATTCTAAGTTGCTGTGAATTTCTAGATTTGTGCATTTAACAGAATACTCTATAATAAATATAGCATAAATCTTTATCGTTTCACAGATAATTATCTGAAAATTACCAACTCTCAAAATGTCTAAACCTTGTTGTAGTTTAAAATGTGAGGTTAGGTGAACTATCAGAATTAGTTATACAAAATATAAATATCGTAGGATTATTTTACTAACCATGAAGTTATGTTAAATAAACTAGTAGAGAATGAAACACAAGTATGTCTGATAGTTAATGTGAACCTAGAAATTCAAACAAATCCTCTATTGTGTTAGAAATTGAAGATTTTGATACTATAACTAACACATAATATTTTGTCAAAATTTAAAGGAGGGACTCAGAAAATTATTAATTGAAATCAAACACAGATTTTAGAAAATATATCACATGACGAATGAAAGCATAACTTCAATACTAGAGGGAAGAGAATATTAAAATATATTGAGTTATATTAATTCAAAGGATTTATATCCATATACACATATTGTACAATGAAAACTATGTCCAAATAATTATACAAAATTGGGCAACTTTGTCTCATAAATTAAAATGGTATAATATCTCTAAAAATTGTGTAGAGGTATAATAACATAAATCCCAAGTGGGTTACTGGACCAACCTGAAAAGGGAAAATCCAAAATTATGACTGGAGATGTAAATTTATAGCATAAGTGGTTAAGTGAAATATGTGATTAAAGGGTACTTGCACATAACAAAAATCAACGAATTAATACTAAAACATATATTTCAAAATATAACCGAAATTGAAAGTATAAATAATCACAGAGAGTAAGGGATAAATATCTGACTAATTGTAATGGAAAATTATAGCTATGAGGGAAAGAGAAAGTGAAGTCAGTAAATGGAAGAATATGCGGAATCAAAGAATAAAAAATTAATTAGTTAATTTCAAGTAAACTGTTACCTTAAATCCTCAATGGCTTAATGAAAAAAATTGGAAACATGTGCAATTGTAGAATTCTTGTACAAATAAAGAGAACCAAAGTATTAGTCATGCCTGTGCAATTAATTGCAATTCAACCAAGAGAAATACCCATAGACGAAAGAGTCTAAAAAATGAGAATAATTGTACAAATTAATCCTATTTATAAAATCCATATGATTATTAACTAACTGTCACAATAGCAGTCTATGATATTTGAGGAAGGGAAATTGAGATTTGTCAACTAAGAATTAAGATACAAATTCTTATCATTGAAAATTAAATCTGTTTTTAAAATAATACGTTAAACATTGAAACTATGGGCAAAAAAATGACGATATTGGAGCCATCTCAGTGACAAAAAAATAGTGAAAATGCATGGAAAAATCCAGTGTTATAATGAGGAAGGGAGATATGACATTTACGTGTGAAATAATGACACTTCTGTAAGGAGGGAACAATGATAAATACCAAGTGTGGGTGTAAACTCCATAGTTCTTCCATACTAAAATTCCTTCACTTGCATGTAATGAAACTACATTAGAAAATCATATTGAAGAATTGAAAATCGAATTGTGATAAAAATTGAATTTAAAAGAATACTAAGAGAAACCCATAATTGAAATAGATTTGTGAAAAGGAAATGGATATTTATCAACCAACGGGCGAGGTAGCCAATGAAGAATAATAATTGAGAAATATGGTGATATAATAGTCATAGACGATGGATTCCTGAGAATATTTTACCAAGCCTGTTAGCACAACTGTGTAATACCTTGCAGGAGGAAGTCTCAGGGAAGAATGCAAAACTTTTGGGATAAAACCATCACTGTAAAATAACAAGACAAATCAAAATTGCCACAGAGATTAGGGAGAAACAAAATTAATCAATGTAGACTGAAACAAAAACAATTTCAAAAAACCAGAGAGTTGTAAGGTAAATCAATAGTATATGAAGTAACAAGCATGTGGCGAATTCGTAGCTACCTGAGGAAATTGATGAGAGATACGAGTTTTCTCTCAGTGTGGTAGACTAAGTTCTCACCTCAGGATGAAACTAAAGCATTGTGGAGTCAAGAGAAAAATTCATATTAGAGACAAAGGGTTGAAATATAGACACAGAAAAACAAAATGATAAAAGAAACCCTAAACCCTAATTACGATGAGATCTTCATCGTCCACGTAGAGTAAATCCAATGATGGAGAATTGCAGACGTGGATGGAGGGTTCAATCACCAATGGAATGAGAAATGTGACTATGGTACTGTGAATTAGGTGAACCAAGTTCCTGAGAAAAGAGTACGGCTCAAATCTAGTGTAAGTCCATACAGAGCTGAAGTTTTATTAAAACCCTCATAAATAACGAACCGTTGTAAATCTATTCACAAGGATATAGTGAATGACGCGGAGAACACATAATGTTAATTATGTATGTCAATGAATATGAGATTTAGATGTAATTCTATATGTCCATTTTGACAACGTGGAAGGACCACTTACAACATGGACATGTAAATACCAAAATGTCAAATCGAACTAAGGTTTCATATGAAAATATAACTATATCTCAAAGGAGTAAGTGAAATCTACTTAGAAAGGTAACGTAGAGCCTTCATAAAGGTAAGGGTAATTCATAAATTTTGATAAGTGTGGTAGTAATAATTATATAGTTATGGATATAACTTAGGATGAGACCAAATTGAAAGGTAAGTTCGATTATAAAGAGTTATATCTATATCAAAAAGGTTTGAGGTGAAATGATATAGCTATCTGTATTGTAACACCTTATTTACGGTATGGAATATAAATAACATAATGAATGGCATGGTAATTTGATTAATTGTGGATAGAGTTAGGAAAGAGGTAAGTTAGGGAAGTAATTCTAGTGTAAGTGTTAAGGGTGGGACCTTAACAAATAATTTACCATTTTCCATTGGAATAAAATTAGCTAGTAAATTTATATAAAAACTCAGTGGAATTATGTAATTGGATTATAGTCCTAAAGAGTAGATGTGAAGGGTAATAAAAATCATGACATTAGTGTGATGATAGAAAATGTGTCAATCTCTAAATCATGATCGAAGAATACAATAAGTAAAATATAAGTGACAATAATTGTTGAACAGGAATTCAACAATTAATTAGATTAAAGTACAACAAATAAAATATATGTCAGATAATATTCGTCAGAGTGTGACGAATCAGATTAAGTCTATTGTATGTGAATGGTATCAATTCCATAAATAGAAAAAAAAATTGTTGGAAGCGGAGTTGTTACAAAGAGAATCCATTCAACACTACCATTTTCGAGAACCCATGAAACATTGTGAATGTATGTTTATAATAAGTAAAACAATGTCAAAATAAAACACATGGAGGTGAAATGTAAAAGAGATAACCAACAAACAAGGGGATTAACCAAAAAATATCACATTGACATAGACACAAGATATAAACTACCCCATAAACTATCTTTCAAGTGAAAATTTTCATCCATGGAGTTGAAACTATGCATATATGGGCTAATGAGATTTTATATTAATTTCAGTAACCTCAAAAAGGTTATAGCACAATTTCCAACTGCAATTCCTCATACTTTTATTTGATAAACTAGGGTTCAAGTAGAATATAAGGGAAAAGCTTTAGATGGGTTGGTGGATTTCCTCTAAGGCTCACCATCATCCATACATGAGGAATGAATACTAAGACATGTTATTATATGCACCTCATTTACCATATTGAAACCTCCACTAACATAGAATAAAAAATATTTACCATTTAAATATGGATATCCAATCAAAAGGCACAAATTGTTATCCCGGAGAATATGATGCAGGAGCATCATGGTTCTGAAAATTTGTACATTTAGTAGAATCTAGGGGGTCTTATGTTTTTCATAATATTTTATTTCCTAAGTATTTAATTAATGTAATTTTCAATGTTTTGAGTGATTTATGTGAGACATTTAGAATAGGATTTAATTAAATATAGAGAGGCACATTTTTAAATGTTCTCCAATGTAGGAGAACATGAGTGATTAATGAGTGATTAGTGTGGATTGAGATATTCTAAAATATTGTAAATATTAGATTATAAAGTAGTTCATGATTTATCGAGGATCCTTAGGATTTAATTGAATGTTGAGATCCTCAAGAGATAAAGAAGAGATTTTAGTAATTAATTGACTTAGAATATTTTTAGGATTTTTTGGAGTAACCTATGGATTTGAACCATAATTGGTTGCATAACCTTTTGTATAAATTTTTAAAGCCTCAAAGGCACAAAGAGAGAAAAAATAGATATAGATTCTTAGAGAGAAAAAATAATTGTAAGCCTATGGGCATAAAGAGAGAGAGGAAGAGAAAAGGGACATGTAAAAGGTGCATAAGGCCAAAGACAAATTGAAAACAAAATTTTCTTGTATCTGTGCAATTTATTTATTTAATGAGAAATCGAATTTCATTTTGAATGTGTGTCATTTCTGCTATGTGCTAAGTGATCCATAATAGAAAGAATTTGACATCATTGTAATAATTCCTTGTAAAAAATTCTATATGAATGAATAAGTCTTACTGTGTGATAGAAGATTTAATGGCTAGGTATAATTTGTATGATTCTAGTCTGGGAGTTAATTAGCTGTGAATGAAGCTAACGGTAGCGAATTTGTGAAGATAAACTTATGTGTAGGTCGAAAGGAATAAAACATGAATTTTGGCTTTAACAGTATGAAAACGTGTACATCAAGCATGATAATTCTGGATAAGGTTCAATAGCAAGAAAAATATCAGGAGAGATCAAGGCTTTTAATGACTAAATAAATCTCAGGAAGGATAACTGAGTTGCAGAGCAACAACGGTAGAAAGAAGAGGAGTCAACTATAAAAGAAAACACTTAGAAGATCTCCAAAAAAGGCGATGGGATGGTAAGGATCGAATCTCAAAATCATAGTTTTAAGATTTAATGGCAAATATTAGTGTGGGCGGAAGAGATGAAGAAGAGCCACGTGAAGGAATAGCGAACGACCTTGATTAGGTTTCATATGTGAAGGTGAGAGATTAACGGATGAGATAATATCACAAGATATGTTGGGAAAGTTGCGATGAGGAGAAGAGCCACGTGTCATCATAGCACAATTTCGCATCGGTGATTATTGAGTTTATGTGTTAAGGACTTCGCAAATTAAACATAATAACTTGCGATGCGATAAAGGGAGGAGCCACTTGTTGGCACAATGATCCAGCGCATATTGCACATCGCAAAATTTAGATTTTAACATTAACACATCACAAAGTAATGTATTTTGGTTGCGATGCAACAAGGATGGGAGATGCCAGTGTGAGATGATACAGTAGGGCTGTTAGATTTGGCAAAGATCTATGGTGGAGACTATAATGCGATTTCACATCTGCATCTGTATTGTTTATTTTTTATAGGTATTGGTTATAACTTGCAAACTACAAATTGGATAAACCTACAAAGTGCAATTGCTTTCGATTATTCACTAGATTGTGGGACCCTAGAAGAACCATTTCATGTGTATGTAAGTGGTTTGTGCTTATGTGTGATTTTTTATAAAGTAACTGTTGTTTGATTGCCAACATATGTATGTTTAATAAAACTCCAACATTATAATCCATTTCAAGTAAAAGGAGTTTATGTTGGCCATAACCACTAGGTCCATGGTATTGTTTAAAAAGAAGTTTTGTGCCACATCAGAATAGTGTTAGGCATCTCTGTATCTTCTAGATCTTTCTTGGGAAGGTATAGTTTGTCACAAGCTATTAAGTATCATTCTTTTCTTTTATTTATTGAACTCATAGAAAGTAAATTTAGAGTTTATGAGTAGAATGTAGAATGTTTTAAGGAAATCCGTGGATAAGATAAAAAATCTAGCAAGGGATTGGAAGATGGAATTTAAAGTCACAAAATGGCCTAAGATGTTAAGATAATGGAAGGTATAACTAACAAGATTTAAATCCAACTTACTAAGAAAATAAAACCAAGGCCCTACTTTGGGAGAGTTTACTACTAGAGGGGATCTTATATTTTGATGGAATAAAATAACATTGGTACCCAACCAAGAAGGTGGCATTAATTTTCAAAATATGTGGTTTCTTTAATAATAACTTGGATGATGTAAACTACTTCCCTAAGCAAGGGGTTTTCTGTAAACATGGTATCATTCATGAAATGTTGGTCGAAGAATATATATGTTCTCCATAGTTCCTTAAGCCTTTTAATTTTCTCATCAAGACTACTTTGATGTTGTGTCCCAATTATTCCGAAATTGGAATGAAGAAAAAATGGGAAAGGGGATCCCCTTTTATTATTCTATTAGAGGGGGAGAATTTATTTGTGAGGGAACTATTGAGAATTGGTGAGAAGAAGATAACACAGATTAATTGTTTATTCGAAATGACATAGGAATCCACAAAAATAAAATCCTTTAAGTTCTAATGATTGAAGAACTAATTCAACATACCCAACACCTTTGATAAATCTAATTTAATGAGCACACTTAGATTTATACTCTATTTTCGGGAATCAATTACCTCATGAGAAACCAAAATTCCATCTAGGAATTTTCTTACCTCCATATCATGCCAAGGTCGAAAATGTATATGAAGTTTTGTAGATGCTAGAAAATGTTCACTTACCTATACATCCTCTCATAAGAGGTATATCAAATGTGTTTTTTAGGTTTTAGTACAATGAAAAAGTTTTCGATGGAATTACATGTTCCTTCTAAGTTTCTTCTTCCTAGAATTCACTTCGAAAAGGGAAGATCTTGATCAATATTTGAGCTACTAGAAAATATTTTCTCGTAGGTTGAATTTAAATTTCTATAATAATAGTTAGAGACCTAAAAATATGAATAATTGTGACCCATTATCAGAAGCTCTGATTTTGTATTCCAAATGTCTAAATATGGTTATGAAGAGTCCTTTTCCTCTAAATTTTAGGTTGATCTTTCCTTTTGGTTTGAATCTATTATGAAACTAGAACATTAGTGCTCTCTCTATGGGTAAAATCGCCATGAGATTCCCTATTAAGGAATGATACTGCATAAATTGAATGTATAGATCAATTCTTTTGGATTGGACCTCATGTTCCGGGTCTACAACTGATATTCGAAAACACTGACTATGGTTTCTTTTTTTTGGTTACAATATTTGGTCCTTAATTCCTCACATAAGGTTATTCACTGCTTCCTTCATTTTTCTTGTCAAGTTGCTCCAATTGATGATGAAATTATGTAGTGATTTTAGAATTTACATGTTATATAGTATGACAACGTTACGGTAGGAAACAATATATCTCCCTCCTACAATTCTTTGACGCACTAACCTCACTAAAAACCCTAAGCCACAAGGTTTATCCTAGTTTTTGAAAATCAAAAGTAACCTAAAAATATTTAACTAGATTAGTTATTTAATGGCAACCAATCATTGCATATTAGATGAATAACTTCTAAAAGTTGCACCATAACCACTCTAGGCATTTCCAAAACTAATTACCTATATTCCCATGTTTCTTGGATTTCATGAATAGGAATTGAACATTGTCAATTAAGTGGTAATTGGTAGCTTTAAGCTCGAAAAAGAATTATTCATATAGAAAGATGTAAATTTAAATTATACTTTTGATATTAATAAATATCGTATTCAAACATTATAAAATTTTTAATTTAAATATGTTATATTTCATTAATATAAACTCCTAGTTTGTACACATATTTTTATGATATTTATTAACAATATCACTATAACATAAATATTTAATGAAACTTAAAATATTATTTAATTGAGACTTAATAATACTCAATTTATTGATGTGGCTCTCAAGTCTCACTAGAACAAACCACTTGAGGATGTGCCTCCTTAGCAAGGAAACCCAGGATCAAACCTCATCGGGGTGGTTATGCATGTGCTATGTGGAGAATACATGCTAAAACAAATCAAGAATCACAAATGACTTGACAAACAAAGAAAACAAAAATATAGTTGTAGATATAGATAACTTTTACTACATGTATTAAACATAAAAGCATAAATAATAAACCATATCATTAATTTTTAAAGTCTAATAAATTAATGTTATAATTTGTTTTTTTATCAACTAACCACATTATTGATTTTAATTTAATTTTAATGTCACAACAATAATATCCTTAGCCACTTTTCTAATTCCAACAAAAAAAATGATTCAATTTTACAAAGATTTTTAAATCTTCTATGGGTAAAATTTAATTATGTCGTAAGGCATATTTATTTGAAAACAACTTTACTAGCTACGTTTCTGTTATAATCTATATCATTTGATCCCTTTTTAGACGATTGAATCATGATCAACCATAGATTTGAATTGTGGTAGTTAACACTTGGAAGCAGTTGCTAGAGTTGGAAGGTAGTTCTGACTTTCCTTATAGTCATCATCCCCGCTCCTCACAACTTTTTCTTGGAATAGAAGAGTGAACTATGTCTCTGGAATTATGAGTTTGATTTTAAAGCTAGGTTCCCTGTATTTTTTTTAGAGAATGAAGAGATGGGTTGGTACATCAAATTAGCATGTTGTTTTGTTTTGGTGTATGATAGAATTATGAGTTTTATTGCAAAGCTAGGTTTCCTATATTTGTTTTAGAGAATGAAGAGATGGGGTAGTACAAAAAATATGAGATTCTTAGCTTTTCCATTTCTAATAAAACAAATTCATTATATTAATATTTTATAACTATGTAAATTAATTTTTTTTTAGCGTTCATTGTCCAAAACATTGCGCATTTTAATGTTTTGTTATAAGGTTTTAGAGGCACAATCTCACTTTAAATTTCCAAATAATGTTTACAAGGAATGGATAAATTTACCTTACACTCCGTTCTATTTTGCAGACAGTCAATTTGGCCGTCGTTCAAAGATTCCTTAATGTCCTGTTGAGAAACGCTACGCCGGCCTTCCACTGTATGCACATTCATTTGGACTTTTAGCTGTAGAGGCTATCAAAAAAATGAAAAGGCTCTGGCCATTTAAATATTGGAATCTCTGTTATCATACAGTTAGCAAATTATAACACTAACTTGCTTGTATAATAGAAAAAAAAATGTATAAAATTGAAGCTATCTTGTTGCATTCAATGAGGAAAATTTTATTCTATGAAATTTCTAAGAAAGTTAGAAATTTACTTCTTGATAACAGAGCAATGTTTCGATGTGAGAGGCATGGTAACTTTTCAAACCATGGGCTAAATAAGAAGAGCCGAAAGTTCCATTTTGGTGAATTTGTCAAAAAAGAGGGTGGATTCCTAAGGAAAAAAGGACCAAAAAAGTAATGGAGTGGGGCCAAATTGGTTTGAATGCAGCGAAAAATGAACTAATTTTCTAAAAGGGAGTGCATCAGTGATCTGACTCTTTCGAATAATGTTGATGCTGGTCAAAATGAATGCACATAAACCCTATGGAAGTAACCAGGAAAAATGTAATGAAAATGTGAAAATTCCTTTGGGAATTACAGGGGAAAGGAAAGAAATAGAACCCTCAAGATTTTTTACTCTGGCATCAGACTTTGAACCTGCAAAGTTAATGAATTGGGGTTTCAATTGATCACTAACCTAAATTAGGAGATTTAAGTTATTTGTATTTAAATTGTAAATTTAAAGAATATTTCAGAATCAGATTGTTGCGTTATTTGTAATTAAATTGTAAATTTATAATATTTGAGAATCAGATAAATAAAAGTACTATCTAAAACTTAACCTCTTAACCTTTGGATTGTAAACCATTCCCATAATATGAACATTATGTGTGTTGAAATTGAAAAATTTGGAATTTGAAATATGATCTAATGATATAAATATTATATAATTTTTATGAAGTCTCTTTGAAACTCATTAAATTATTAAAATACTGAATTTAAATTTTTATATAAATTAAATATTTTTGAGTCTTTTAAGATTTTAATTTTGTTTATATATTTAAAATAAAATAATAAATAATAATTTTAAATTATATCTTCAAATATATAGTGTATAATACAAAAGTGTCCTCAGACAAGTAATTTTATTGATATTGGAAAAGAAATTACATAAAAATATGTAGGAGTTTACAAACGTAAACTTATACTAAATTTGAAATTAGGAGACTAACCTATTTATAAGCTATATGTCCTAACTTAATTTAGTTATGGATCACTTGAAAAAATAACAAGTGTCCATTTAAAATAAATGATCTTCTATCCAATCTACTAAATTTATTCCTATTTTAGAGCCTAAGATACGACTCAATTCTAGAGTCTTATCTTTGCTAAAAATATTCTATTTCTAAGTGTCTCTAATATTTATTAAATATTATAATCTAATAAATATTTGTATTCTCTAATATTTATTAAATATTCTAATTTAATAAATATTTTATCCTAACTTTAAATTGATATATTTGGATCCTCTAACATTCCCCCCTATAATCCAAAGATACATTACAACATATACCAAGTTTATCTCAGAACTTAGTAAATTTTATTCTTCTAAGAGGTTTGGTGAAGATATCGGAGGTCTAATCTTTTGAAGGGAAATAAATCAGCTTCATGACATCCTTTGCAATGAGTGATCTGATATGATGATACTTGGTGTCCACATGCTTTGTCTTTGAATGAAAAACTAGATCCTTGGCAAGATTTATTGTTGAATGGTTGTTGATGAATAATGAAGTAGCTTTTGCTGGAGGAATTCGCAAGTCCTGTAAAACTCTACGCAACCAAACAATCTCACATGTTGCTTCCCATGCTGAAATGTAGTCTGATTCTGCTGAAGAAGTGGGCACTGTAGCTCGCTTCTTGCAACTCTAGAAAACTGCAGCTAACCCCATGTTCATTAAATAACCTGAGGTTGATTCCCTATCATCAATACTGTTAGCAAATTCGGCATCTGAAAATCATGGAAAATTTTAGGGGCTAATATTCACAGGTGGGCTAATTTTCCATGGTTTTTCCAAAAAAAAGATTCACCAATTTCCATTTTTTTATAAAAAAGATTCGCCCAAATTTTACATTAAAAATTGCCCACATTATATAGACAATGTATATAATATCCTTATAATTTGAATAATTTTACAAATACATCAATAAACATTTTGATAGTTTTCATATTAGGGACAAGTGAGATTCGCCAAGTTTTTAAACTTCAAGATAATTTTCCATCCTTAAAATTATCCCTGCTGAAAATCCACCAAGTACAAAATTATTAGTATTTTTGTAAAGAAGAACAAAATCTTTTGTTCCTTGGATATAACGAAGAACTCTTTTAGCTACATTCCAGTGGTTGTCCCATTGTTCTTACATAAAGCGAGAAAGAATACTAACGGCATAAGAAATATCTGGTTGAGTAGTTGTCAGATAAATCAGGCTACTAATCAACTATCTATAAGTAGTGCTATACACCATTTCCCCTCTTTCAAATTTTGAAAGTTTCAAGTTTTGTTCCATTGGGGTAAGAACAGGGTTGTAATCATGCATTCCAAATCGCTGAAGAATTTCTGTTGCATACTTACTCTGAGAAATAAAGATATGATGTGGATGTTGGAATACTTCAACTCCAAGATAGTAGTAAAGTAGTCCCAAATCTGTCATCTTAAAACCTGCATGTAACTCGTTTTTCACCTATGCAATATGATCATCATTATTGCTAGTGATAATCAAATCATCTACATACATAACCAAAATCACTAGATTTATACCTTGTTTATGTACATACAAGGTATCATCAGATTCAGTTCATTGAAAACCAACTTTCCGAAGGTATTCATCCATTTTAGCATACCAAGCTTGGGGAGCTTGTTTTAACCCATATAAATCCTTTATCAGTTTGCAAACTTCATGTTCCTATCCTTCGATTTCAAAACCTGGTGGTTGTGTCATGTACACTTCTTCCTGTAAATCTTCATTGAGGAAATCTCTTTTTACATCCATTTGATGAACTTTCCATCCTGTTGAGATGCTAAGGCAAGTGTGAGTCGAATGGTGTTCCATTTAGTTTTAGGAGCAAACATTTCCTCATAATCTATCCCTTCCTGCTATGCAAAACCCTTAGCAACAAGTCTTGCTTTATACTTGTCAATTTCACAATTTTGCTTGTACTTAATTCGTGAAACCCATTTGCATCCGATGTGTTTAACATTCTCAGGACAATCAAAAAGTTTCGAAGTGTTATTGTCTTGAACTGCCTGATATTCATCAACCATATCTTGTTAAAATTATTTATGTTTTACTGCCTCTCGGTATTTAGAAGGTTCAATAAAATCATTCGCTATCAAGGCTCCTTCGTTTCTTTGTGATCCCCTTGTTCCTATTTTATTATGTTCATTAGGCCTTACATCTTTCAAAAGCTGAATTCCCCATTTTGGCAATTGATGTTCAGTGGTTTGGGATTGTTAAAAATCACCATCATTGTAAAGAGGTTTGATATAAACTAATGTTTGTTGATCAACCACAGGTTCTGGGGGTAGAGAGTCATTGTCAGAAGAAATATTGTTGCTAGGAGAGTTGGATGAACTACTAGAAGACCCAGATGGTGCTGATGATGAAGACAGACTGGATGAATCATTTTCAGATGAAGGAAACTCAAGTTCATACCAATTTTGTGCATTTGGTTTACTTTGTAAATTTCCTTTTCTTTTATCACTTTTAGTTTCTAACTTTTGAAGAATACTTTCAACTACTTCAACACACTTACTCTCATTTTCATCAAAAATCACATCTCTGCTTACAATAAATTTCCCATTCGACAAAAGTCAGTACCATTTCTTCTCATCAGAATACCCGATCATTGTGCAGTTCAAGCTTCGTGCATCAAGCTTAGTTCATTTTTCCTTTGGAACTAAGGTATAACAGACTGATCCAAAAACTCTGAGATGTTTTACCTGAGGTTTGAAGCCAAACCATGCTTCATAAGGTGTGATTTCTTTTAAAGAAGGAGTGAGAGATTTGTTTCTCAAGTAGATAGCGGTATGAATTTCTTTGGCCCAGTATAAAGAACTTAACTTTTTGAAAGTTAACATGGATCACGCCATTCCTAACAAGGTACGATTCATTCTTTCTACTACTCCATTTTGCTGCAGAGTGTAGACATTGGTAAGATTTCGTTCTATGCCATTATCCATGCAATAAATTTTGATTTCATTTGAAGTGAATTCTTTGCCATTGTCAGTTCTAAGGGTGCCAGTCCTGTCCCTTAATTAATTTTCAATAAGCTGATGAAAATTTTTGAACTTTTCAAATGCTTCTGAATTTTTCTTCAAGAAATAAACCCAAGTCATCCTGCTAAAATCATCAACAAAGAGTAAGAAATATCTGCAAATTTCGAGCGAAGTTGGAAAGTGTCCACAAATATCACTGTGAAGCAACTGCAAATGCCAGTTTGCGCACCATGAACTTGTAGGAAAAATCTCTCGATGTTGTTTTCCAAAAATGCAAGATTCACACTTTTCATTTTCCATTTTGAAGGTTGGAAGTCCTTTAACCATACCCTGTTTTTGTAGCTGAGAGAGAATTTCGAAGTTGAGATGGCTATATCTTACATGCCACAATCTAATCTGTGAAATTTCTATACTTGCTGCTCCTGCAAAGTCAAAATTTCTTGGAATAGCTATCCCTTTCATCCTTAACAGTTTCCATCCTCATAACCTATCATTATTATTTTCGTGTTCTATTTTACTGAGTTAATTTTAACTAAGCCATCTTCCATAATGACCATATGTCTTGCTTGTCGAATTGTGGCTAAAGATAAAAAAAGTTTCTTGAATGTTGGGACATACCATACATTTGAAATCATTCTTTCCCCAATGCCTAGTAAAAAAAATTTAACTACGCCTTTTCCAAAAGGAGTATGTTTTGTTTTATCAGCAAGATATATTGAATTTAGATGGCATTCTTTGAAATTTCGAAAGAAATCCCATCGAAAAGTCATGTGTTGAGTTGCGCCTGTATCCATAATCCATGAATCTTCATAATCACTTCTGAGAAAGCTTGAAACCTGGAAAGATGTTGATTCTGTGTTGGTGAAAACATATTCAATACCATCATGATCATCTTCGTCATTTGCAAACTATGCAGAGTTTGCATGAAACTTGGGAGTTCTCTCAACAGAAGTTCTACAATCTGCCGCATAATGGCCAACTTTTTTACATCTCCTGCGAACAATTTGACTGAAATCGCTGCCTCTGCCTTGAGACTATCCTTAGCCTCTTCTTTGGCCTCTATTTTGAGTTTTTCCTCTTCCTTAATGATATCCTCTATTTTGATTATTGCCTCTTCCTTGAAAATTTCTCCTGCCTGAATTGTAGCCTCTGTTGAAATTGTTTCCTCTTCTTTGACCACGACCACGACCTTGGGATGCTTGATTTTGATTGAAATTTCCTCTTCCGTTGTTTCTTGAACTATCAGCTAAGGAGTTACTTGAGCTAGCTTCGGTGAAGAAGACATCTTCTCCAATTTGTTTCTTCTTCCCAAACGTTTTATCATGTTGAGATAACATGTCACTCAATTCATCAAACTTTATCTTCTCTAACTTTCCAATGACTTGCAAAGTTTCCAAAAAATGTGTATATGATGATGGCAATCCAGAAATTAGAATTGTGGTCAAGAATCTTTCATTAACAGCTTGAAAACCAACATTTATTATTTCTTGCTTGATATTTTTAAGTCATGAAATATACTCAAGGAAATCACCACCTTCAGTTAATTTCTGTTGAAGCAATTTTAGTTGAAGATCAACCTTCTTTGATTCAGGTTGCGTATGAAAGAGATCTTTGAATGTACATACAACAGTCCATGCATCTAAGGAATTTTCAATATGTATGTACATTTCATTATTAACTGAAGCTTTTATAAGAGCTAATGCTTAGCCATTTTTTACTTCCCATTTTACAAGTGAAGTTGTATCTGTTGTTTTATTTGGATTAATGTTGCCATCACAAATTTCATGCCACAATTCATTATATATGAGAGTGATTTCAATTAGAAGTTTCCATGTATTATAAGATTTCACTCCTTCTAGTTTATCAAATTCAGAGAAAAGATTAATTAACTTTGACATAGTAGTGTTGAAGCAATGCACCAAAAGAATCAAGCACAAAAAATGAGCAACTCGTCACACAAAACACACCACGCAAAGACGACACACTCCATGCAAAAAACCATCTATCGGGTCTTGGCCTTGACCCTCGTATAGTCGTTCAAAAAAGGAGAAAAATGACTCAGCTTTGCACTTGGATCTAGTCAACTTCTCCTTGAGTGTTTACAATGAAATCTTTGCAAAATTTGACAATGCTGTTACAAATCTCTTCTTTAAAAATATATATATATATTTACCTTAAAGATACTTTGAGTTATGAATAATGATCCTTATTTCTCCAAAAAATAAAAAAAATAAATTTCAATTTTCTCCCTTATAACTCCAATTACAAAAAAAAAAATTCACTCCTTATCTTTCCCAAATCACTCTTTAAAGAGCCTTTATAATAATTCTTTTACCTATATAACGCAATCATCAAGCCATACCACTGTTTGACAACAGTCTGTAACTCCCCTATGCAAGCATCTTACCATGTTGCATTACCACTGCATTCAGTGTGATACCATTGAGGCACGCAAATACTTTCATGTTGTGGCTTGACTACTTCCAAATGCAGCCTTTTCCAATCTCTCAAAATGATATAGATCTTACTTGCAAGTGGACAATTCGCATATAAATTATATTTCAATTTGCATCGTTGATAAACCAATCAACGTTTTGTACTTATGCAATTTCAAAAACTCCTCTTAAAATTTTATCACTTACATAAACTTTCTTTCTCACAATGCTTATTGAATCCTCACAGGATCATTGTAAATGTAAGTAAAAAATATAAAAACAACAAAGCACGTAAGTCCAAGCACAAATTTAAAAACAAAATTGAATAATAACCAACTCATTAGTTTCTATCGTCTCCAGATATCGGTGTTTACCAATTCGATGACCCAAGATGCAACTCTGCATCTCATAAAAAGAAATGTGATTTCATTATTCTACATTGTCTGCTTTATGCATCACAGAAGGAGTGAGAAATTTTCCACATCACTGCTACACATGGATCAACCAAGTCCGCTTACCCACGGCTTTGCAATTGTTGTTCGAGCTTGCATTCCTTTATAGCTTGACAGTCAATGTTCAAGCTCTATGTTTAATTCAAATAGCTACCCATGACTTTGCAACAGTCACTTCATGATCTCCCTTAACAACGCTTCTGTGTTTGACTTCAATGCTCCCTCATCTCCGTTAATTGGTTGTCCACTTTTTTATCTGTATGCAAGAGTAGTGGCTTGCTTCAATGCTGTTGGCAATGCTTTCAACGGGCTTTAAAAATCTATTTTACTTCACTTCAAAATCTATCTGTTGGTTAGCTTCAGTGCTAACAGTAACGACTTCAATAAGTTTTTAGCTTTGGACTTCGATCCAAACAAGCTTATTCAATGGGAAGAAAAACTATAGGGAGGTCTCAACAAGAAGCTCACCGAAAATTGAATTTTAAAAACAAACTGAATCTTAAATAAAAAAACTGATTTTCAGATTATACCCAATAAATTTCTTTTCCTTAAAGCATTGACAAGATTGCATACCAATTCATACTTTAGTAGAATTTTCCAGAAGTCTGCAAAGCTTAAATCTCCACTTTCACATCATTTGCATTACCGGTGGATCTGATACCACATTAATATAGAAGTATCCCCAGACACGTAATTTTATTGATATTGGAAAAAAAAGTTACATAAAAAGTTGCAGGAGTTTACAAGCGTAAACTTCTACTAATTTTGGAATTAGGAAACTAACCTATTTATAAGCCATATGTCGTAACTTAATTCAGTTATGGATCACTTGAAAAAATAACAAGTGTTCATTTACGATAAATGATCTTCTATTTAATCTACTAACTTTATTCCTATTTTAGAGCCTAAGATATGACTCAATTCTAGACTCTTATCTTTGCTAACAATATTCTATTTCTAAGTGTCTCTAATATTTATTAAATATTATAACTTAATAAATATTTTAATTCTCTAGTATTTATTAAATATTGTAATTTAATAAATATTTTATCCTAACTTTACATTAATATATTTGGATCATCTCACCGTAGAAAAAAGAAAAAGAAAAAACACCATCACTCATTTTCAATTTCACAATGTCATAAAGTCTTTAAAGTCGTTCGTTCAAATTGGAACTAGATGGGTTTACGAACAAAATAAATATTCACATGGGTGTTAATGTCTTGATTCACAAATTAAAAATAAATAGAAAGATATTAATTGATCACAAAATTTGGAAAACACTGAATACCTTCGTTTCAAGAAAGCGGATAATAATAATGGAAGAAATAAATAAAGAAATATATTAATTTTAGATATAAATTAAATATTAGTTTACAGAAAGCATAAATTTCGAAAACATGGAAGAGCATTGCAATGTCGTAGTTTTAAGAAAACATATAATAATAATGTAAGAATTGGTAGGTTAGATTAATTAAAAAAGCAATTAAATAATACTAGCCTATCAAATTTCTTAATTTAAGTTTTTTTATTGTAATATTGTGTTAACTAATATTTGTGTGAATTTTAATATTTATATAAATGGATTTAAATTATTCATTTAAAATTTGTTTGTCAATTATAAATAAATAATTAATGATTAATTTTTTTAAATAAATATTAATTAATAATTTTTAAAAACCAATGTAATTAACTTTGATTTTATATATTTTAGTTATAACTTTTAATAAACCAGATCTATTTTATATTTTTATATATTTTACTTGTTACATTTATTATGAAATAATACGATGTAAATTATATTTTAATTATTTTTATATTTTTTAAAAATTTTATGATAATTTTATAGATCGATTTTAAGTAGTGACTTATGAAAGTATCTAATTATTGCTTATTTAAGATTTCATAGATATGTGCAAACTTTTTTAGAATGTAAAATACAATGTGTTATCTTTTATTGTTTAAATTGTATTGTTGAATTCTAGATAGAGTATATATCGGACCAAATAAATATTTTTACCATAAAACTTAATTTTTTCTTGCTATATGCATAATTTTTTTTAAATGATATATATTGTATACACAATTGAAATTAAAATATATTACATAACATGTACATCTAGACCTTTTATGATGCAGATTAAAATAGTTTTTTTATTATTAACTTATTTTCAAGTATATGTCAATATTAATTGGTATTAAAATATTTTATCAATAACCAAATTATAAGATTTAAATATCCTATTTACACTTTTTTTTACTTCTAATAACTTTATAACATATTATTTTTTTTCGAATCTAAATAGAAACATGTTCTTCTAATTTAAAAATGCGCTATGAACAAAACAGAAAGATCCATGAAAAAATGTATCAAATCTGTTTGGCTTCGATTCATTGGTGTGTAAGGTAATGAACAATTTTGCCCTTCAAAACTTCTAGATGAAAGAGTTTCTTGAATTTTTAGGCTCATGGATATTTGAATGCGAATGTATGTCTTTTCAGCTTTGTCGATCCAGTGAAATTTATGAAATCAAGTTTTATATATATATATATATATGTATCACTTATATTTGTATCTTATTTATATGAAATGTAGCTAAACTTGAACTGGATTCATTCCCAATTTTTGGTTATTAAAATTTTTAATTATTAGTTTTTCTTAAATTATTTTTACATTCATAAAATGTATCATTTCATTTCACTTTTTGCAATTAAAATTTTTAATTATTATATTTTATAAAATTATTTTTAGTTGGTAATTAGGATAGATTTACATTAACCTAACTTTTCCATAATTGGTTTATAACCCAAAAAAACTAATAAATTGGTGATTAAAATTTTTAATTATTATATTTTATAAAGTTATGTTTAGATGGTAATTAGGATAATTTTACATTGACATAACTTTTCCATATTTGGTTTATAACCCAAAAAAATTATAAATTGGTGATGAAAATTTTTAATTATTAGATTTTCTTAAATTAGTAAATGTATCATTATGTTTCATTTTTTAGTAATTTAATTTTTTAATTATTATATTTTATAAAGTTATGTTCAAATGGTAATTAGGATCATTTTACATTGACATAACTTAATTGGTTTATAACCCAAAAAAACTAATAAATTGATTTATAACAAAAATGTTCATTTCATATATTTTGTTTTTTTCGTCTGTGACATCATTTTTCTTTATGTACAATTTATAAAACAACTCTTCTAGTTGCCTTTTTGTTATAATTTGTGCCATTCTATCTTTTGTTAGACAATTCGATCATGATCAGACATCGATTCGAACTGTGGCATTTGACAGTTCTGACTTTCCTTATAACAATAATAGTAGTCATCATCCCTGCCTGCCCTGCTCTATTATTTGGAGTACGTGGTAGAGAAATCTCTTGTAGTTGCTGATAAAAAGATTGCGGTAGAGAAATTCCCTCTTGTTGAGAAGAAGCTTCCTCCTTTCAAGGTCAGGAAGACACTATGATTGTGAGTTGAAAGAAGCTTGCGGTAGAGAAATTCCCTCTTGTTGAGAAGAAGCTTCCTCCTTTCAAGGTCAGGAAGACACTATGATTGTGAGTTGAAAGATGTCTTGGGGACTGCAGTGCCAAGAGTGTGCATGTATTCTGGATAAACTCATTCCTGTGGAAAAGGAATACAATTTATAAAACAACTCTTCTAGCTGCCTTTTTTTTATAATCCGTGCCATTCTATCCTTTGTTAGACAATTGGATCATGATCAGCCATCTATTCGAATTGTGGCATTTGAAAATTGTGACTTTCCTTATAAAAATAATAGTAGTAATCATTCCTGCCCGCCCTGCTCTATTATTTGGAGTCTGTGATAGAGAAATCTCCCGTAGTTTCTGATAAAAAGCTTGCGGTGGAGACATCCCCTCTTGTGGATAAGAAGCTTCCTCCTTTCAAGGTTGGGAAGACACTATGATTGTGAGCTGAAAGATGTCTTAGGGACTGCGGTGCCAAGAGTGTGCATGTATTCTAGATACACTCATTCCTATGGAAAAGGAATACAATTTCAAACATAAAATTCTTCCATATGAACTCAGGGCCTCTGTCTAACCCCAAACATAACGTAATCTAATTAAAAAATAATAATTTGTTAGGTTTCAATTTTGATTAGCATGCTTATTTGTTGATTGTTGTTATTTTTAGGATTTTTTGATGTTTCTTTTTCAATAATGATTCAGATTGGACACTTAGTCCATTTGACATAGTTGTGTCACTTTTTTGGTTATCAGAGTCTTCATAGATCAGACTTAGCAGCACATTTCTATTAATTCTGCGTGCTTCTAAATCCTAGTTTACCGAGTGATTGAGTTGTCAATAGTTGTTTCAAAGAATTGTTTTATGTATCTTGCATTTGTAGAGAAAATTATTGCAGATTGAACATGCTTTTGCTTAGCAACTATTAGATATGTTTAATAATCTTATGGCGTTTCCTTTGGAACATCAGTAATAATACAATTGCTAGTTATTGAAAAATGTTAAAATATTATATATGTATTTTTTTTCTCATCCTTTTTAGAACATTTACGAGTATTAAATTTTAGGTATGCTATTAAACATTTTCATATAATTATTAGCAAAAAATTATAAGGCTTATTTTTAATATTTTAGTACAACTTAAAATTCATAATTATTAATATTAAAAATATAATTGAGTATATTAGCAAAATATATCATAATAATCTATAATACTTATATTATATAGAAATTCGATTAGATTTCAATTTACTTAAATTAATATTTACCATTTATTAGTGTCAAAATAAATTATAGTCTAAAATAGTATTTATATTTTTTAATATATAATATTAGCACTACTAATTTGATGTTTGTACATGTAACCAACATTGTATCTACATTTTATCTCATTCCAAAATTTATCTTGCAACGGAAGCTTTTCTGGAATGCTTTTATTTTTCCACATTCCACAACCTCATGCAATATAAAAGTCATTAAAAATATCGGAAATTACAGATATAAGAAAAAATAGATATAATATAAAAAGATATGGTGAAATTCAACAAGAGTATAAAAGAATAAAAACCATTCTTCCCACACACATATATATATATATATAATTTAAATAAAAATAAATATTTATATTTTAAAATGGGGAGAACATACTTGAAATTTTCATGGTTATAAATTTATTTTTTATTTATATTACAAATAAACTTTGATTAAACTCCTCTCACATTTATATAATATCATTTTATGAGGAATTCCACACAACTTTTTTATTATTAACTATTCTACAATGTCTTTATGTTTGATGTTCTATATTATACTTCATCTTCTTTAATTTTTAAATAATAATATTTTATTTTGGAAATATATATTATTTGTATTATATATATATATATATATATATATATATATATATTAAACTGATATATATTTTTACAATATGGAGCGATGGAAAAAGAAGTGACTAGGGTTTATAGTATTGATTTTCTGGTTTGCATCAGCTCAGTCTCTCAGAGAGCTAGTCGCCTTCTGCTCAAGAACCAAGTTGCAGACTTGATTCTACAGGATAGCAAGCTTTTGCATGGGGCTTTACTCAGCATAGATGCTGCTGCCGTTTGGGCTACTACATTCCCTACAAATGCCTTAGATGGCTCTGTAGCCGCTGCTTTTACAACTACTCACAAGGAAAACATGATCCACTCTGGAGATTCCACAGATTTTACCTTTGCCACAACCAAGCAGGAGATTTGCTTCTCTGACCTACGAGATCTGTCTGTAGAGGTACCAAGGCTGGCAGTACACATCAACTGCGACTGTGCTCCTTGTCCAGCTTCCGTCAGTGCTCAAAGACTGGCGAATGTGGACAAACAAGGCTCATGCACATCTCCATTACCATCCAGATTGGGGGAGCAGAGGACTTTAGATCACTTTACCTCTGCATTTCAAATCAAAATCTTACTCCTTTCTAGAAAAACGATGCTACAATTGGTGCGTGCAATGGATCTAGTGCAGGATATTTCGCACAACCTTGAACTCTGACTGGAGATTCCCTCCTCTCTCCAGAGATTGTTGTATAAAGGTAAATATATTGAGGACCCTCTTCCCCTCTCCTTTTACCGCATTCAAAGAGATGCTTCTACTGTGCTTTCCCTACGTCTAAGAGGAGGGGCATTGGGGCAGACTTCCTCTGCTCTGAAATTTTCTTACAAAGATGCAGTCCATAAAGATAAAATCCATGCATAGCCCTCTATCAAATCTACCCCACTAGCTGTGGTTCCAAAGCCATTTGTGGTGGATTAAATGGAGGAAATTCTCTCATCCTGCGTTTGCTGATCACAACTAGAAATTTGTAGAAACCATGATCATATGCAGGTTAAACGGCCTATGGCCTTGAACAAAATATTTATACTAGTGGATCCACTCCAACTGGACTAAGAACAGTAAATTATTCTTATGCTCAAAGGGCTTCATCATTGTGGCTTTTTCCTCTAATGAAGACTACCAGAAAGCCTTAGCGGGAGGCCCTTGGTTTGGGGATCAGCTGGGCTTTTCCTCACCCAATGGTTTCTAGACTTTGACCCCTCTATAATAGCCATCACTAAGCTTCCCATTTGGGTCAAGCTCCCGAACCTTCCAGCGCATCTTTGGCACTTCTCTATCTTCTTAGGGATTGGTGATACCTTAGGTCATTACCTCGCTTCAGATACCTCAAGAAGGGAAAAAGAACTTTACACTTACGACATATTATGTGCGGAAATATACATCAGCAAAGGGCTTCCAGATCAGATCATCCTCAAAATCAGGGACTTCCATTGGACTCAAACCTTGGACTATGAGAATGCTACCTTGCGATGCCACCATTGTCATCAGACGGGGAATATCCAAAACAGATGTGCTAAGTTCCTAAACAAAAAGAAGAATCTCAATTGCAAACCAAAATCCAAGAACTGGAATCCATGTGATTCCCCCCCCCCCCCCCCCATGGATGACACTGATTCCTCCAGCTCGGATGAGGAAGATTTTGAATCAAATGGAGAGAATGTTGAGGGTACGATGGACACTCCTTCAACCAGCCCTGAGCATCCCTACGCCCCTCCATTTTCTCAGAAATACACTCATGTGTCATCTTCCTCCGACTCTGATAAGGAAATTCCTCCTTCCGTGCCAAATAGTCTACAATTTGTTCATGCCTAGCTAAGTGCCAATGGCTGGGTCAAATTTAGTAAGAAAAGAGGGAAAAAATGTCTTTTGGCAGTGTCCACCCACTCTGGGTAGATACCGTTGTCTAGCTCTCTATTTTCTTCTACCCTTGTCACCTTTTTTCTCTCTCCATGGTTTTTATCTCGGAGCGAAATTGATAGTCTATCACTCCCGGCTCCCCTGCTTCTCAGCTTTGCTTGCTTGCAAGCTCTGATTGTACTATATGTGTTTTCTCTTAATAGAATCAGTCTTATTAAAAAAAAAAGAAAAAGTGATATATATTTTTTTAAATACTTGTTATATATTAAAAGACTACTATTTTGTATCAATATTTATAAATCTATATTCATCAATTTCTAACTCCATCAATCTCTCAAACAATAAAGGCTCTTGAAACTCTTTATTATAGGTTTTTCAATTTAACAAGTTCAATTATATTTAGTATCAAAGTCAAAAGAAATTTAATTTTAAGAACAAAATGCTTCAAATATTTCACCACTACATGCCATGTCATTCATGTTTAATAACTTTAGAGACTATACGTTTAATCATTTTGGAAAAGATATTTATAATTTTCCAAATAAAAATGTGCATAAATAGCTTGCTATTTATATTCTTGTTTCCTTATCATTCATGATACAATGTTTTGATGTAGTTAGAAATATAAAAATAATGGTAAAGATAATGGGAATAAAGAAAAAATAATTGCCTATATCTTTTTTTCACAATTTCGAAGCAAAAATCCAAATATCCATCATAGTGACAATTATGAAGTGCCCAAACCCATCCACAGATGCATCAGAAGCTACATTGCAAAGGTGTACGGGATAGGAATAATAAGCCACTTTACAAAGGTGTTCTTAGTAAGAGATAAATATAAAAGGCATGCCCACAATGTTGTTCCCTTACAAAGCCAGTTTACAAAGGTGTTCCTAGAATAAGGTAGAATAAGCTTCTTTGCAAAGGCATTCTTTGCATTTCCCTTAAGGGATAGGCATGAGAAGCATATATATAAATATTTTTCTTTTGAAAACAACATTTTCCCTTCGAGTTGATCCGATTGATGAAGAATTTTTTCAATGATTTTAAAATTTACATGTTGTCTCTTATGACAAGGTTATGGTAGGAAAGAGTAGAGGTCCTTCCTATAGTGCTTTCATGCACTGACCTCACTCAAAGCCCCAAGGAATAAGGATTATCCCAGTGTTTGAAAATACAAAATAATTGAAAAGCATTAAACAATGTAGTTTAGTTAATGGAAAACAACCATTTGATGTTACATGAATAACTTTTAAAAGTTGCACCGTAACTAATCTAGGCGTTTCCAAAACTTGTTACCTTTGTTCCCATGTTTCATGGATCTTAGGAATAGGAATGTAACATTCCCAATTAAGTGGGACTTGGGAGCTTCAACTTCAAAGAAATGGGAGCTGGGAAAATAATTCTTGATATGGAAAGATTTAAATTAAAATTAAAATTTTGATATTAATAAATATTAATTTCAAATATTTTTAAATTTAAAATATAATAATTTTTTATTTGATTATTGAAAAGTTGTACATGATACATATAATTTAATTATATTTTTCTGTAAAACCATTTTAACATCAATATTTAAGGACAAATAAATCTTACTCAAAATATAGTTTAAATAAAAAAACAATAATACTCAAATTAAATTTGTGGATATAAATAAATTTTATTACATATACTGAATATGAAAGCATAAACAGTCAACCACACTATTGATTGTTAAAGTGTAATAAATAATTTTCTTGTGTATTTTTTTATCAACCAAACACATTATTTATGTTTGAGAGATGGCTTTTGTGATCGATAAATTGAAAAAATCTGTCGGTAAAACTCACATATGAAAAATATCGTGCATGCGTTTCAAACCAACTATTATGGTTCATCATCACAACTAAATGAGAGGACAGATAAAGGCTTACGATTTAAATGGATGCACAGAGAATCAAACTAGTATTTTGACTAAATTAATTAGGAAATTTACCCAACCAGGTATCTAAATTATTTTTAATTATTAATGGAGTAAAAATAAGGTTAATGTAAAATTTTTGTTTATTTATTTTAATTTATTACTATTATTTTACTAAATAAATAAATGAATAGCTAGAATTATATATATATATATATATATATATATATATAGCTATAAAAAGTCTAATAAGTAAATTGATAAATAAATAAAACAAATCTTCAGCAAAAAAATATAAAAAATAAAAATATATATAGAAAAACAAATAAAAGATATAAATTAGTAAATAAAAATAATAAATAAAAATATAAGAGATAAATAATAAATAAAAGGAATCCAATAATCAGAATAGTTCCAAGAACCTGCAAGAACCTGCAAGAACCTGTCACAGAGCCCTTAGGCTATGTGCATTGTGCAGCACTGCAACTGGTGCTTTTGTATATAGATTCCTGCTTTTAATGTTAGTGCGCTACTCTCGTTTATGGCGGCTGCTTCAGGAGGAGGTGCCGCAGCCCCCTCCTTCTGAAATGTTACTGCTGGAGATAACCCCTCTGTGCAGCCATCACGTGAGGGAATGCAGCCTTCTTCACAAGTTTTGGGAGTGGCATGGCAAGCTCGGTCAAAAGGGTCTTGCTTGCCAAGGTTTGTTAAGAAGCCAAGATTTACTATTCCCCCAAAAACACTGAATGAGTACCGCGGTTACATGAAAGATCATGCTTTAATCTGTAAGTTCATAGGAGTCTGGCCTACAGAGAAGGATTTGCTGAAATGGATACAATTAAAATGGCAACCCAAAGGTCATATTGACCTGAAATTTGGGGCTAGAGGGTTTTTTACTGTTACTTTCACTAATCTATTAGATAAAGAATGCATTTTTGAAGGCGGGCCTTATTTCTTTAGTAATGCAGGTCTTTTTATTCGACAATGGGAAGAATGTTGCAACCCAGATAAGGAGAAATTTCTTGCTGCCCCTATTTGGGTTCATTTGTTTGGCCTTCCAATTGATTTCTGGGCTCCACCTATTCTTGAAGGCATAGGAAATTCCATAGGAAATTTTGTTAAGATAGTTGATACAACTCGGAGGGGCCAATATACTTCTTTTGCACGTATTTGTGTATATATGAATATGAGGGTAAAATATAGAATCAACTTCTTGATTATGAGCACATTCCATTTCGTTGTAGGCGATGCCATGAATATGGTCATCTTTATAAATCTTGCCCTTTGAATACTACTAAAATTCCTCCTCAGAACCTGATAAACCCTGACCAAGGCCGAACAGAGGAAGAAGGTTTTTTTCCTGTCCCGGTAAAAAAACAAACTAATCGTTCTTCAGATACACAAGAGCATAAAAAATCGACAACTCGATCAGCCAATCGATATGAGGTCCTGCAACCAGAAGGAGAACTGATGAATATAACTTCCCAAGTAGCAGATTTGGAAGGTGACTGTCTTGTTGAGGAACCTAGCACTCAACCAAGTCAGTCCGGGAAAAGAAAAATTATTGAAGATACGGAACCTACCACGAGTACGCCATCGGAGTTATAGTTATATCATATCCCTATGGATGTTGAGCAGCATAAAGAAGAACTTTGCGCTAAAGAAAGAGTTCTCAAGCGGCTCCTGAATGATTGGAAGAATATTGATGACAGATTCATTCCTGTTGAGGGAAAACAACTATATAAAGAAACTTTTGAAAGGTATCTCACAGTGCAAGCACATAAGGAGGTCCAAGCGGTGGAAAAAGCAACCAGAGGCCCTAATCCTCCAAAAGTTCTGAAGAAGTGGGAAAGAAGAACTCTGCAAGAATCTATACTGTTAGTAGGGGAAATGATGATGAATACCGGTAAGATAGTACCATTAACAATGTTTTTCCAACAACCTCCGAAGTTTTCTCAATGAAAGTCCTGTCATGGAATATCTGAGGCCTCGATAGTCGAGGTAAGCAATGATTTTTGAAAGAGAAATTACGGTCTGAAAAACCTCAAGTAATGTTACTTCAAGAAACGAAGATAACTGGATGTAAATTGAGCAGTCTTCTTAACATTTTTACTCCTCATTATGAATCTATGGAAATCAATTCTCGTGGTACAGCAGGTGGTATAGCAGTCCTTTGGAACCCGGCAGAAATTGTAGTGGATGGTTGGCTTGCCTTTCCTCAAATTATATCTGGGTGTTTTAGACATATAGGCTCTCAAGAACAGCTCTTTATCTCTGCAGTGTATGGTCCGTCTATTCCAGGGGAGAGACAGAGTTTTATAAAGGATATTCGAACTCTCCATCAGCTATTACCTACCCAGTATTGGCTCTTGGGTGGGGACTTTAATATGATTTTGAATCTGGATGAAAAGAAAGGCAGACTTAGATGGGAAGATCGAGATATGGTATTATTTCATGATCTTCTTACTAATCTTAATCTTTTTGACATTCCAACTGTTAATGGTAAATTCACATGAAACAATCGCAGAGGAGAACGATTTCAAATAGCATCTCGATTGGATAGGTTTTTGGCATCAGAAGTGCTAGTCATCCTTGACGTTTATTATGAAGCGACTATTTTACCTTATTTGGGGTCGGATCATTGGCCCATTCGATTGGATATTGATGTCAAATCTGGGCCTCAAAATCGGCCTTTCCGTTTTGAACTTTTTTGGCTCCGAGATCCACAGTATTTAGATAAAGAAAAGCACTGGTGGGCAATGAATTTACCTACTGGACGGAATAAAATGCATTCCTTTCAGCTTCATCTCAAGCAGTTAAAAACTGAAATTAAAAATTGGAATAAAGAACAGTTTGGTAAAATTCATCAGGATAAACTTCGCCTTCAAGCAAAAATGAAAGACTTGCAGCAAAAAATGATTTTGCATGGTCGAACGGAAGCATTGAGAATTGAAGAAGGTCTTACAGGAAGAAATTTTGTGGAAACAAAAATCTCGAATTCAATGGTTACGGGAAGGAGAGTGTAATACTAAATTTTTCCATAAAAAAATGATTCAACGCAGGCAGCATAATCGCATTTTCTCTTTAAAAGACCGGAATGGGAATCGTATTGTCGAACATGAGGAAATGGCTCAAGAGTTACACCATCATTTTAAAGACTTACTTACAGAGCATCTGCCAAATCGAGAAGAGTCCATTTCTAAAATAACATGACATATCCCCTCTATTATTACCAGAGAATAGAATTTAGCGTTATTGCGAGAGGTAAGCTTGGAGGAAGTTGAGGCAGCTGTTATGCGCTTGCTCAGGAATAAATCTCTGGGCCCTGACGGATTTACAACAGAATTTTTAAAAGCAGCTTGGCAGTTTATGGGTCAGGATATAACGGATGTGGTTGAAGAATCTCGGAGGCACCGTAAGATATATCTAGCTCTGAATGCCACCTTCCTTACTCTTATTCCGAATCAGAAGCAAGCTGATACACTATTGGGATTTCGTCCTATTGCAATTTGTAATGTTATTTATAAAATTATTTCAACGATTATGGTGAATCGACTTAAACCCCTTCTTCAGCAACTTATTTCCCCGGAACAAATTGGCTTTGCTGCAGGTCGCCAAATTCTGGATGGGATAGTAACTACTCAAGAAGCCATTCATTCATTATAGACGAAACAGGTTAAAGGTATGATGATCAAATTAGATTTAGCAAAATCATATGATCGTATAAGCTGGTCCTACCTTTTGGCAGTCCTTAAGAGTTTTGGGTTCGATCAGCGTTGGTTACAATGGATTTTCTCATTTATATCGACACCGAATTTCCTTATTCCTGTTAATGGCATTCCATCACAACCTTTTAATAGCTCACGAGGCCTTCGTCAAGGAGATCCTTTATCTCCTTTCTTATTTATTATAGCTACATAATGGCTTGGCTGTCTACTTAAAGCCTCTCTCTCAGAGCTTCAGTTGCATGGTTTGAAACTATGGGGTCCTGCTATTGATTTGACTCATCAACAATTTGTTGATGATATCTTACTCTTCGGTGAAGCTTCAGTCCGAGAGATCAAGAAAATTCTTGCCATTTTGGATATTTTTATGGAGGCCTTAGGTACGCTTGTGAACAAAGATAAATCTCATGTTTATTTCTTTAATATAAACAATGCTTGTCAACAGTATCTTGCTCGTCTCCTTGGTTTTCATATTGGTTCTTTCCCCATGCGATATTTGGGTGTACCATTATGTAAAACCAGTTAAGAGTTGCAGATTGGCATGATCTCATTATCAAGATGGAACAAAAATTGAAAAAATGGGCTTTTCGAGTTCTTAATGCTCCTAGGCGACTAATTTTATTGAAATCAGTTCTTTAATCTATTCCTATATATCAAATTTCAGGCAAAGCAGCCCAGAAAAGTATTTGTAATCAATTGGTTAGCCTCTTTACAAATTTTCTCTGGCAAGGAGCGCAAAATAATAGGAAGTGGCCTTTAGTTTCGTGGCAGACGTTGATTAAATCTAAATCTGCAGGGGGGCTTGGTCTTCATGATCCCTTACTCCTTAATCAAGTGATGGGTGAAAAACTCTGGTGGCGGTGGCTCTAAGGGGGACATGACTTATGGAAGACACTCTGGAAAAAAAAGTATGAGACGGCCCACTCTGTTGCTACAAAATTGAAAATTGATATTGTTCCTAAAGGATCAGTGATCTGGAATCTTGCAATGGGCAATCGATTTCTTATTCGCCAGCATAGATTTTGGGAAGTAAGGGATGGCACAACTGCACTTTTTTTGGAGGATTCCTGGCAACAAAGAGAGAAACTATTTACTCACTTATATCTTGCTGAAATCTTCTTATTTACTAATACTCCACACCACCGATTGGTCTCTAATTATTCGACTCAGCATCAGCTGACTCGCTGGCGGAAATGGAAGGAGAAAGTGGCATGGTCTGGCGCACCGGATACTTTGCAATGGTATAATTATGACCCTGAGATGCAGACCAGGAAAATCAAGACACAAAATGGGACTGATATCCTTCGTTGGGGCTATCGACCAAAATGAATGTTTACTATTAATGAAGGGTATCATATCCAAGGTCAATAGAATTGTGTTCCTGGTTCTACTATTTGGAAGAAAATATTATCCATGTTTCATTGGCCGAAAGTGGCTTACTTCTTATGGCTGGTTAGTCATCAGAAAATTCTCACATGGGACAATATGCAGAAGCAAGGAATGATAGGCCTGTCAGTTTTCTATTTTTGCATAAAAGATAATGAAACAACTGAGCATATATTCAATAGCTGTGATTATGTTGTAGCTCCTCGGCGCAGTTTATAATTTCCCTTTCATCGCACTGACCGTGATCCTGCCAGTGTGATTAACACTGTGTTGAATTGGCGAAAAGGTGGATATAAATGTGTGGTTCTAAATCGATCATGGCAGTTGATACTGGGTTTTTTAATTTGGGATCTCTGGAAGGAGCGTAATCATCGAATTTTCCAAGGGGAGGACATGACTAACAATAAGATCTGGGAAAAGGTGATTGCCAACCTCCGAGAAACTATCCTAGTTGAACAATGGCTCCAGGATGATTGGAAGGCAGAAGGATTAGAAGTACAAATATTACATCAGCTAAACCTACATCCACAAATGTTAGCAGTCAATCTCTGGATGTTCCGACCTCCGCGACAACAAATCCCTCAAGGTTGGCAACCACTTACTTTAGGATTTATTAAACTTAATTTTGATGGGGCCTCTAAAGGCAATCCTGGGCAAGCTGGGATAGGAGGTGTGTTCAGAAAATCCCAAGGTGAAGTATGCAGGGTTTATGCTCTAGATTTGGGGTACGCAATGAACAACGAAGCATAATTAACTTCTCTCCACCATGGATTAATCATAGCACAATGTCAATAGTTCCACCGGCTTATTGTAGAAGGCGACTCTGCTATGGTTGTCGGAGCTTTGACTAAACTTCAAGAAGGTATAAATTGGGACAAAAGTAGTAAAATTTGGCGCACAACAACTTTTCTACAAGAAATTCAGGCTTTTCTCTCTCAATTACATTATATTATTTCATCTCATACACGACGAGATTGCAATGAAGCAGCTGACTATTTGGAAAATTGGGGTTGTCAGAATTGAGACCGATACCTAGATATCACTCCCTTAGCTAGGGCTTGGAATGTTCAATTTTACTCTCTGCAACTCATAGTAGCCAGAGATATGACAAACAACCCTGATCGAGGTGCGCGCCAGGTCTTTCGGTGTCAGCAGCATTAACAGCTTAAGCTGGCTGTCAGTTGATCATTATTACCAAGATTTCTGTATGAAGACACGATGGATAGAAATTATACCTTCGCACACCGATAAGATGGATCTTCATAGTCGGTTGCATGCTGGTTTTCTTTGCATTTGTATTTGTATTGTTGTTTGGCTGAATTTGGTGGGCATCTATAGTGCAACAGGATCATTTGGGGGTGCCTTCTGTCCGTTCCAGTGTTTCAATCCAGTGTTTTGGTATGTATTACCTTGCTTTAACCCTGTTAAATAAGTTCATTCTCTGCAATACGACATGGCTTCTGCAAAGGTGATGGTTTTATATGATGCAGAGGAGATAGACACTTGTTTTCAAAGTCCGGTCTTTGATAATTATGGTATGATAAGGGTTCTGTAAAATAATGCTTTGGGATTATTTCCCTACTTTTGCTTCCCTCAATGCAAGTCTTTTCCTGGTTGCTATGTCAAATTTCTTGGTGGAAACGCAGGGGTTTTTCCTTTCATATGCTGGCTCTGTGGGGTTTGTTACATATTCTCTATTATCTGGGGTGTCAAGAATTATGATGTGGGTTTATATCCAAGTTTAATCTTGTGTCTTTGGTAGTTTTCTTCTGGCATTTCGGCAGGGATGTTTTGTGTTAATACAGGGGTTTCTGATGTGGTATGCCGACACTGTGAGCTTCTTGGTCTCCTTTCAGCCTTTCATCCGATGTTGCTAATACTCAGTCTATATGACCTCGTTCTGCACACAATTATTTCTGTTTGGCTTACTACATTTTGCCACTATGCACCTCTTCCAAACTCTTATGCATCTTTTCGATTCTCAGCCTTACTGTCCTACTATGTTGCCTATTTGTTTAACACACGGTTTCTGGGTCCCAGTATGACAAAATCAACTTTGCCACCTTCCAAATCAAGGGCTAAGGGGAAATTAACGAATATCTGCTTGCACTCTAGTAAGAGAGGGCGTAAAACCAATGTATAGGTGGTTGAAAATTTGGTTAATTCGTATACTTATAGCACTCCTTTGCCTATTCGTAAGACTATACAGGACTGGGAGAAGCAGAGTTTGGAAGCTGGTCTTGATCTCTAGGACCAGAGAGAAACCATGGACTTCTTGGTCGACCCAGGTAGCACGCGGGGCAGGATATCCCTTTTCCAGCAAACTGTAAATATGTATTGGCGATTTAAATGTCTTCTTGGTCAAGCCCTCATGAGTATGAAGGAGCAGGATGCTCATTCCTCACTGTTATTTGAGCTCAACCAAATCAAACTGGCCATGAATACCATGACCAAGATCCAGCAGAAGTAGAATGATCGCATTGGACGCATTGAAGAGCAACTGCGAGAGATGTAGTGGGTTGAGCTGTTGGGGTCATCTGCTGAAGATCCAGCCCCTGTGCACTCTTCTGATGGCTAGGCTTCTTAACTTATTTTTTTTTATCTATGTTTTTTTTTCAACGATATTATAGTTGTTGTTGTATATGTAACTATTATGGACATAGTCGTGTAGTTCTAGTTGCTATAGAAAGACTGAAACAATATCGGTTTTGGTTGGCCTTTAACTTTTTGAGATGGCCAATAGACCTGGTTTCCCTTTGGGCAGGTTGAGGCTCTTCTCCTTGATGTATTTATTTGGCAACTTGCTCTAAATAATAGAAAAGACAAGTCCTACGGAATTCACAAAAAAAGAAAAAAGAAAAAAAAAAGAAGGAAAATAAAATTAAATAATTAATCCATTAAAAAAAAACGAAGAGGAAACAACACGGATCCAACACCTGCTAATGCTCTAACCACTATCTCTATTCAGATTCACCAGCCTTTTTTCAATTTCTAAGGCTTCCCTTAATTTACGATGATGAAAGTGATAAATCCTTACAATGATTTTTTCTTCTTCAATGAAAATGTGATGGTTAGTGTTCTCAACATGTTCTTCCAATGCATAAGAACAAGATCTACCATGTTTGAGGTCAGCTGCATGTTTGCAAATTCTTTGATTAATGGATCGACCAGTTTCACCAATGTAAGAGGTTCCATAGGAGCAAGGAATAATGTAAACACCTTTACCATATTTAGGGTTTACTGGGTCCTTCACATATCTTAAAGAGCTTCAAATAGTGCTAAGGGACTTGAAAGTAGAGGAAACATTATGTTTCTTAAGGACCCTTGTGATCTTATCACTGGTTCCTTTAATGAACAAGAGATGTACTCCAAAATCCCAATCTTTAAAATATTTTTTATTTTTATTTTGGGACCTTCTTTAACTTTATGCAAACCTTTGAGGCATTGTGAAAGCTTTTCAAAATGCCTCAAAGCTGTACATAATGCCGAAAAATGTCCCAAAGTAAAAAATATTCTAAAGATTGTGTTTCTGGAGTACATCTCCCGTTGATTCAAGGAACCATTGATAAGATCATCAGGGTCATTAAGAAACATTATGTTTCCTCTAATTTCATGTCCCTTATCACTATCCGAAGCTCTTTAAGACGTCTAAAGGACCCAGAAAACCCTAATAGTGGTAAAGGTGTTTACATCATTCCTTGCTCCTATGGAACCCTTACATTGGCGAAACTAGTTGATCCATTAATCAAAGAATTTGTAAACATGCAACTGAACTGAAACATGATAGATCTTATTCCTTTATAGTGGAAAAACATGCTGAGAAGACTACCCATCACATCTGCATTGAAGAAACAAAATTCATTGTGAGGATTGATCACTTTCATCATCGTAAAGTAAGGGAAGCCTTAGAAATTAAAAAAATAATTCGGTGAATCTGAATAGAGATGATGGTTGGAATATTAGCAGGTGTTGGATACCTGATATTTCCTCTTAGGTTTAATTTTTTTTTTTTTAATGGATTAATTATTTAATTTAATTTTCCTTATTTTATTTATTATTTATCTCTGATATTTTTGTTTCCTAATTTTTATATTTTATTTATTTATTTATTTATTTTTCTATATATATTTTTCCAAAGCTTCATTTTATTTATTTATCTATTTACTTATTGGAATTTTTATAGCTTCATTTATATATATATATATATATATATATATATATATATATATATATATATATATTCAAATTAATTAGTTTAGATATTTATTTATTTAATCAATCAAATAATAATAATAAATAAAAATTTAACATTAACCTTATTTTTACTCCATTATTAATAACAAATAATTTAAATTTTTCGTTAGGTAAATTTCCTAATTAATTTAGTCAAACTAGCTGTTATTCTATAACGACTAGTTTGATTCTCTCCGTATCTATTTAAATCAGAAGCCCTTATTTGTGCTCTCATCCAGTCTTGATGATGAACCACAATAGTTGGTTCGAAACACATCAACGATATTTCTCATATGTTATTTCTATCAAAATATTTTTTCACACATTTTTTATTTTAATTGATTTTAATATTACCAACCTAGTTTCATCTTAACTCTTGACCTATCAAAGCGTCAAGAGGGATTGAATCTCTCTAGGTGAAAACCTCTCTTTAGAGTGAAAAATTTGAGGAAAGGTTTGCAACTTGAGATATTTGATCCCTCTTGGCACTTAATTGATCAAGAGTTAATATGGATCTAAGCTGGTTTTAGTTGTGCACGACCAAGGAAAATCTATCGAAGATATTGAATCTTTTACCAATAATATGTAAATATATCCGATGTTAATATAATAATTTTAAATATTCTAAATATTTATAATATTAACCTCATCATTTTAATTTTAAATTTTCTTAGGTACCTCAGTTTGTTGAGGTGATAAATAGTGTTAATAAATTCAATGATGAAAAAAAAAGAAATATGAATTTTGAATGCAAAGTGACTATAATAGTGTTGAATGATAGAAAATATGAATAACAAAAATGTTGTCAATTACAAATAGTCTTCATTGTGATCAATTTGAGACTATTTTCTTCTACTATTCTTATGTCCACCCTTGTTAGATTTTCCATATTTTATTATCGTAAAAAATTTAAATCTTTAGCTCATGTTGTTGTAGTAAGCATCATACCTTGTCTATCTTGTTGTCCAATATTAATACGTTCAATTACTATAAAACAAAAATAAATGTGAAATTTCAATATTTTTTTTTATTATACTAAATGAAATGCACATTGTTAATCCAATCACTTTAAAATTAATGCGCCATCATACATCCAATTACATGAAACCAAAAATAAAAATCTACATTGAAATCAATGCATTTAGTGCACGTTGTCAAATACAATTAGAAATCATCTACACTGAAATCAATGCATCTAAAGTAAGAATACTAAATTATGTTTAGAAATGAACATCTACTTTGAAATCAATGTAGCAAGTGCAAGCAATAAAATAGGATTAGAAATCATCTACATTTAAATCAATGCATGTAGTGCAAGCAATCAAATATCATTAGAAACCAATATCTACACTAAAATTATGCATCTTGTACAAAAAATCAAATATGATTAGAAATCACCATCTACACTAAAATCAATGCATCTAGTAAAAGCAATCAAATAGGATTAGAAATCACCGTCTACACTGAAATCAATCCATTTAGTGATAACAATAAAATAGGACTAGAAATATTCTACACTGAAATCAATGCATCTAGTGCACACAATGTACATTGAAATCAATCTAGGTAGTGCAAGAAATTAAATAGGATTGGAAATTACCATCTACAATAAAATCAATGTATTTAGTGCAAGCAATCAAATAGGATTAGAAATCATATACATTTAAATCAATGCAATTAGTGCAAGAAATAAATTACCATTAGAAACCAATATCTAAACTAAAATCAATGCATCTAGTACAAAAAAATAAATAGGATTAGAAATCACCATCTACATTGAAATCAATGCATCTAGTGAAAGCAATCAAATAGGATTAGAAATCCCCATCTACACTGAAATCAATGCACCTAGTGCAAGCAATAAAATATGATTATAAATCACCATATACACTGCAATAAATGCATATAGTGCAAGAAACATTATTTCTTCTCTCCCCCCTCCATTTATACCTATATGTCCCTCCATTGCTGCTTCTTTGTATCTTTATCTTAACCCAGCCCCCAAACACACACACACACTCTCACACACCATATCTATAAAACTATATATCCCTCCCTCCCTCTCTTCATATCCCTCTTCTTCCCTCTCTTCACCTTCCATCTATATCCTTATCTTCCCCTGATATCCATCTCCCCAACTTCTACCTCTCTTTACTCATGTTTTCCTCTCTCTCTCTCTCTCTCTCTCTCTCTCTCTCTCTCTCTCTCCATATTCCTTATCACTCCATCACTCTCTCCAGATCTATCTCTCTATGTATTTATTCTTACCTACCTCTCTCTCCCCCTCCAAATCCATACCCCTTTCCTGCCATTTTTCCACACACACACACACACTCTCTCTCTCTACAACTCTGTTACTATATCCCTCCCTCTCACCTTCTCTCCCCCCTTCTCTCCATATCTCGTTCCTTGTTTCTTTATCTCACCCCAAAAATACACACTTTCTCTCCATCTCTCCCTTTTCACTTGCTCTCTCTCTCTTCACTTCTCACTCCCTGTGTCTTTATTCTTCCCTCCCTTTTCCCCCTCCAAATCCATCTCTCCCTCCCTCTCTCTTCCTATATATCAAGTCCTCTCTCTCATCCTCCCTCTCTCTCCATTTCTATCCTAACACCTTCTTTCTCATTCTCTCTCCTTTTCTTTCCTTAACTTGTTTCTCTGTTTATCTCACCCCTAAACAAACACTCTCTCTCTCCACCTCTCACTCACTATGTATTTCTTCTTCATTCCCTCTCTCCCCATCCAAATCCATCTCCTTATCCCTACCTCTTTCCTCCTCTCTCTCAAGTCCTTTCTCTTATCCTTCCTCTCTCTCCATTTCTCTCTCTCTCTCTCTCTCTCTCTCTCTCTCTCTCTCTCTCTCTCTCTGCCCTTGAATTCTCTCATTATCTTCCTCCCTCTCCCCTTCCCTAAATCCCCCCTCCATATTTGTGTCTCCCTCTTCCTATCTTACCCTTCTCTACCTATATCATTCCTCTCCCTATCTCTCTCTTTATTTATCCTCTCCCATCTCTTTCAATTTACCTTCATCTCTCCCTTATTACTACCCATCTCTCTACCTCTATCACACTATCTATTTTTTCTTCCCTCCCATATATATGGAGAGTTAATATATATCCTCATATATTAATATATATTATAATATAACAAATTTAATATTGTATTAATAAAAATTGATAAGATTTAATAATATTAATATTATAATATATTAATATGAATAGAAGATTTAATAATAATAATAATAATGGAGTGGGGGTTGAAGGACTGAGTTGAGCTAGGTCATGGAAACCTAGGGTTTCATCTGCCCTTGTTGTGGGTGATGGTAGAGCTCTTGACTCCTCTAACATAGATTGTAGATCCTATGCCCGCTTGTATATTGATAATCAACAGAATGGAAACAACGAAGGGGGGGGGGGGGGGCACGCACAACCACCCCACCACCCCCCGCCCCCCCTGCAATAATGGACAAGCTAGAGTATTCGTTGATGACAACACCTCTAGACAAACCGTTCCACGACGGAATGAGTCAACAGGCACCACAGAGCATATGGTAAACCCTACAACCCAAGAGAATGAAAATAAGGGTTGCCAAGGCCAGAACAATGTGAAATCTTTAACCTGCATCCCAATCATGACGAAAAAGCCTAATACCCACTCCATGGTTGAAAGGATCAATGGAAAAATCCAATAAATGCAAGATCACGCCTTCACTGGGAATTTTAATGGCTTCTGGCCACCTAAAAAATCCCTCTACAACAGGATAAATTCCAAGTGGAAACCCAAAGGTCATGTTTTGCTCCAGCTAGGTCCCAAGGGGTTCTTCAACATTATCTTCACCTCCATAGAGGACAAAAATTGGGTCATGGACGAAGGACCCTATTTCTTCAATGAGGCTGGCCTTTTCCTCAGATATTGGATTGAATGGTTAAACCCCGGAAAAGAAGACTTCAAATAGGCGCTGATGTGGATTAGACTCTATTCCCTACCCCAGGAGTGTTCAGAAGAGATAAACCTTGAAGAAATTGGTAACCATATTGGATCCTTCATCAAGATCACGGAAGAAACCAAGCATAATCGATACACCACCTATGCCAGGATCTACCTCTACATGCACCTAGCCAAAGATTTTCCAGAATTGGTAAGTCTCTGTCATGATGAATTTGAAAGGATCCAATCTATATATTATGAGCATCTTCCTTTCTGTTGCTGCAAATATATTAATAATGGTCATATTTACATATATTTCCCTCTCAATCTCCCTCGGAAGCCCACCTCTGCCCCTGAGACTTATGATCCTGATGGATTCACCAAAGTTTCCTCTCAGAAGAGACATGTTAAAAAATGCGTCCCTAACCCCAGACCTTCCCAACGCTCTACCAGCAACAACTTTCACCTCCTAGCAAATCAATCCCAGAAGGAATGACCCCTGGCTTCCTCCTCATTAGATCCCCCTCCCCTCAGTACTCCCCTCCCCAACCCCTCTTTACCCCCGAAGTCCTCAACCTCGAACAGAAACCTAATCAGATTTCTAATTCCATAGACATAAATCTATAAGACAAGAAAAAAGGAACCAATAATAAAGATAAGAAAAAGGATATCTTGCACTTAGCTTCCATACAAATCCGGGAACCACCTTTGGAGATGCCCTCGAACATGGAGGAGGATATCTAGGGAATCCCTTCTCAGCATGATAACCAAGATAAATGGAAGGATCAAACCCCAATAACTTACATGGAATAAGATATGAAGACCATATAATTTGGTGACCTTGACATCACTGGTCTTGAAAAGGCCTAGAAAACTAAAGAGTGTCACACCATTCCAGCTCGGCAAATAGACAACCTAGAGGAAGTTCTTTTCAAAGATCAACCACTTAAAGGAAGCACACAAGTAGGCATCCAGGGAGAGCATATCCCTCAATAAACAATCAATATCATGAGAGAATCCAGGAAAAGAGGAAGACCTAGAGACTTGCAACGTCTGATTATCTTGGGGGATCAGCTGGTCGAATTGGGACGATAGCCCAGGTTGACTAAGTTATATAAATTCAACACCCACTATTATTAATGAAGAAGCTCACATCATGGAATATTCAAGGGATCAATAGCCACTCAAAGCACTGAATGATAAAAACATAACATGGCAAGACAATCCATCCATTTTTTTCATGTAGGAAACCAAATGTTCTAGCACCACCTTCCATTATAACTTATCTAGGTTGTGGCCTAGTTGTAAAATTGTTGCAGTTGATGCCGTAGGCAGCTCCAGAGGCCTGGCCATCACCTAAAACCCCCACATCCTCTCCCTAATTAAACTCCACAGTTCTCTCAACTTCATCCAAGCCTCCTTCCATTTTATTGGTACCAATATTCATGGCCATCTCACCAATGTTTATTTCCCCCAATCTTCAGACCTGAAAATCCATCTCATGGAAGCTATTGTGACCCTTAATTCCAAGAGATACCATCCCCTTTATATCCTCAGAGGAGACTAGAATATGATTACCAACCTCAATGAAAAAAGAGGAGTCCAGCTGCAGCTTGAAAATGACAGCTACATATTCAAATATCTCATCCTCTAGAATTAGTTGATCGACCTTCCTACCACCAATGGGCTTCACACATGGAACAAAAAAAGAAGGGGATCCTATCAAATAGCTTTGTTCTTCGACCACTTTCTAATATCAGATGCCTCGGTTCACTTGAGGGGTGACATCTTCTCCACTATTTTGCCTAGAGCGGGCTCTGATCATTGGCCCATTCAACTTCAATGGATGCTCCCTAAAAAAACCTGCAACAAACCCTTCCGCTTTGATAAATTAAGGATTCACCATCCTGGTTTTAAAGAAATGGTGATTAATTGGTAGTGCAACATCACCCCCCCGGATGGTTTAAAAATGTATCAACTCCAGCAATAGCTAAAGGTCTTGAAATCTCCCCTAAAGCAATGGAACCAGAATTCCGTTGGGAATATATTCCAAAGTGAGAGGGACTTGGATAATTAGGTGGAAATAATCCAAGAAACCATCATCTCAAAAGGGCGCATGGAGGACCTCATGCACCAAGAATAGAAACTCACGAACCAAATAGAATAAAGAAGGATGAAAGAAGAGATCCCGTGAAAGAAAAAATCCAGAATTCACTGGCTCAAATAGGGGGAGAGATATACCAAATTATTCCATAACTATACCATACAAAGAAGAATGATAAATCACATCTCCATCCTAAAAATGATCAAGGTGTCAACCTGGAATCCCATGAGCACATTAAAGATTAAATCCTTAATTACTTCAAGGATGCCCTCAAGGAGCCCTCTATTGATAGACAGGCTAACATCAACAACATCATTCAGCATATTCCATCTCTTATAACGGATGAAGACAATTAAATTTTCTTAAGACCAGCCCAAATGTAGGAAGTAGATGAAGCTATGGCACAGCTAAAATTTGGGAGTGCTCCAGGGCTGGATGCCATCACATCCAATTTCTTCAGCTTCTTTTGGGAAGACATTAAGGTGGAAGTTTTGGAAATGGTGGAGGAATCCCAGAGCATGCACTGGGTTCTCCCTGCCACCTTTCCCACTCTCATCTCCAAGGAGGAACATGCCACCACCCCCAAAAAGTAAATACTGGTCGCATTGTGCAACGTCATGTATAATATTATTTCCAAAGTGATATCTAATAGTCTCAAACCATTTCTATTTCTTTTGGTATCCTCGGAGAAAATTGGTTACATGGAAGGATGTAAAATTATGGATGGCATTATTCTCACTCATGGGGTCACACAATCTCTGAAGACTGAGAAGATTCTAGGTATGCTTCTCAAGCTTGACCTTTCAAAATCCTTTGAGAAACTCAGTTGGAATTACATCCATCAAATGTTGGTAGCGTTTTCCTTTAGCCTCACCATTGTTTGATGGATCATGAGCTTGATCTCCTCCCCCATCTTCTCTATTTTTCTCAATGGTTACCCCTCCATTCCCTTCTCTACCTCCATAGGAATCTGTCAAGGTCATCCCCTATCCCCCTTCCTCTTTATTCTGATGGCTGAAGGCCTTGGCCAGCTCATCCACCACTATTTTCTTTCTGGGTCTTTCAAAGGCCTCAGCATCCATCGTTGTCCTCCCATTTCCCATCAGCAATTCGTCATTGAAAACATGATCTTTAGTCACCCCTCTATCTAAGAAGCCTGATATTTCAAATCCATCCTAGATAGCTTCTCCTCTGCTGTAGGCACTACTATCAATACCGAGAAGTCCCAAATTTTCTTCTTCAATACCCCTATCATTACCCAGTGCAACATCGCCATAATATTGGGCTTCCCCATTTCTTTCCTCCCCTCTTTTCAGTCCTAGCTACCCTCAAATGGGTTCTCAAATCTATCAGAAACCTTCAAATAAAATTCCTTTGGGGAGGAAATAAAGATAATAGGAAGTGGGTATTGGTCAACTAGGATGAGGCATACATTCCTATTGGGAGGCCTAGGACTAAGATACCCTCACCAAAAAAATGCGGTTATCGGAGCTAAAATTTGGTGGAAATGGGTCTCAAACCTAGAATTTGCCTCGGCCCAGCTATGGCTCTCCAAATACACAAATAACTGGCCAACCCACAAGTTTATTCTCTCAGACATAGAGATGATAGGTTCCCTCATCTGGAAAGCAGCTAAACAACAAAAAGCTCTCATTTTGGATTATATCTTTTGGGAAGTCTGCTCAAGTTCTCCAGCCAAGTTCTAGGAGGAATATTGGAAGCAGATTCCCAAAATAGCCTCCCTCTTTCCCAATTCTTGGTGGCAGGAAATCCTCAACAATCAGGAGAAAACCGAAATCAAGCATTTCTGGACTCCTCTTCTCAAATCAGGCTATTGAAAATGGCTCCTTGTAGGCCAACTACAGGCAGATTAGATGCTTGATCTCACTGAAGACATCAACAAAGAAATTCTCAAAAGAAAAAATTGCTTCATAGAGGGAGACGATATAGTTATATGGGGATACTCCACCCGAGGCACCTTCACCACCAAAGAAGCTTATTGCCTACTCCTCCCTAATCCTTAGGCTCCTCAAGATTTCATTTGGACATACGTATGGCACACTAGAATTTGGCCCAAAATATCTACCTTCTTATGGTTACTCAGTAAGAGGTGCATTCTCACTTGGGACATCCTACTCAAAAAGGCTTCATCGGACCATCTAGATGTCTGAACTGTGGTAATTCTAAAGAAACCATAAAGCACCTGCTCAAATCCTTCCCTCTAGCAAAATTTTTAGGAGATAATTTTTCTTTGCTGAGCCGAATATCAGACATAAAACATGGGTATATTCTCAACACCATTTGCCATTGTCCGACTTCCCCCCTCCACAACGATCTTACTAATTCCCTTTGGCTCATCCTCCCTGTTCATATCCTCTCGTAAATTTGGAAGGATCATAATATGCGCATATTTAGAGATCAAACCACCCCTCTTGACATCCTCTAGACCAATATTTGCAACATTCTTTATGAATCCCTTGCGTTGCACTGCTCTAAAGATTCTAATTTCCCCTCCCACCCTCTGGAAAAAATAATTTGGGCCAATTGGAATCTCTCCCTCCATTCTCATCCTATCATTGAGCCCCTTTCAAACCATTCCCATAGCTCCCCCAGTTCCTAGTCCCCCCCCCCCCATCCTCTTGGCCTCTTCAAACTCAACTTTCATGGTGGTTCAAAGGGGAATCCCGGAGAAGCTGGTTTTGAAGGTATTTTCAAAAACTTTGGTGGAGATGCACTCTTGATTTATTTTGGTTCCATTGGTTGGGACACTAAAACTTTGGCTAAGTTATAAGGAATCTTTCAAGGCCTCCTTCTAGCATGGGAGAATTTTTTTTTTCATTTAGAATTTGAAGGTGACTCCCAAGTCATCATTGACATAGTTGATCGCCTCCTGTTGGGATATTCAGCATAAAAATTCTCCATGAGCTAAAGACTTGTAGCCTGTTTTGATATTCTCAGGAAATGGCTACTTTGGCACACATCAGTCTTGTTCAAGCACATCATAAGAAATTCCAATGTTTTGTGGATCTTTATTCCAATAAGGGATTCACCCACAATGATCCCCTCACTACCGGTAAGCTTAAAATTCTTGATGACGAAGCTTTTCGTATTGATTAAACTCTTTTGGTGCTCAAATATTTCCAACTCCCCGATGAAGGTGATTGTTAAGAAGAGAGGGTGCCACTTGGGCACTAGGTGGTAGGTTACCTGTCCACCCCATGCGCCTACACATGGTTGCCCATTGTATTTTAAATTTCAAAGCATGGGGCATTTATTCACCACCCCAGCCAGCCTCCCATCATCCTCCTCTACATCTTCCACCGACTGCTACTCTTTAATTATGTTCATCCTGCCTTGGACAACTCCCATGGCCCTTAAATCCATCACCCCTACTCGTTTTGTTGTCGTACGCCTCTCCCTTTAGCTCTACGTAGATGCCTCTAGTTTCTCTGCCACGCCTTGGTTCCTATGTTTTGTCACCCTCCCCTGTGGTCGCCTCTCTTTGAATTTAGGCACCCTCATTGCACTAGAGGATGCCGCTTTTCCTCTTAGTCCCTTGCCTCTGCCATGCCCAGAAGACATAGGATGCGTTGCCGAAGAGCACGAGGATGGGGCCTCTCTTTCCGGCCTTCCACTTCGTCCTTTGCTGGTAGTGTGGTGAATTTCACTGTGGATTGGGCACAACTGAACATCCTCGACCCTGTCAACTTTACTGTCCATCTGTCCCTCCATAGTCTGAGCCTTCCCTCTAAACCCTCTGGCTTCGGCCTCCACCCTAGAAATAAACCTCATAAATCTACCATTTCGTTTGCTCTAGCCTTCTCTCCTCGCAAAATTAAAGCCTTGCCGGTGCAAAGTGCATCAAGCAGCGAAGATAACTCAATTAGTGATGTAGGTTCAAGATCAGACAAGGCAGTAGTTGACACGGTCACCAACACACAATCAACCTCCTCCATTTCACCCGACTCCCAAATGTTGCTTCTTCCTCCGTAAGCAGCCCACACGTCCAACAAGGAGGAGGAAGAGTCAGACTATGCATGCAGTATTGTGGAAGAGCCACCACTCCCTCTTGAAAGGAATGATAGCTCTCCTTCAGCTTAATGGCTATGTGCTCATCTCTTTTTCCAGTTAACTTTCAGTTATTTCTAGTTTTCTAATTTTCTGGTTCTATCCACTATTATGGTTTTGTCCTAAAATTATAAATCATGAAGATGGTTTCCCGCTATGGGCAGCTCATTATCAACTCTTCTCTTGGGCTAGTTTCCCCGTTTGGGGCAATCCATTTTTTGAGTTTTTTATTTTGGAATTTCCCTCTGGAATTGGCCTGCCAACTCCGAAGGACGAGAAATGTAGCTTTTAGACCTGTATGATATAATAGAAGTAGCCTAAATTAGAAATAATAATAATAATAATAATATTTGATATATTTTTATGTATTTACCATACCTCTTTTATAAATACCATATTTTTCCTAGATTATTTAGCTCATGGTATTACTAATAATTTTTTCCATGGTATTTCGCCCAGGGGATTCACCTAAATATAACCTCCTTTTTGAGTTTTAGTAAATATAAAAAGGTTTATGAAATAAATATAAAAGTGGTTTTATTTATTTACCATACATCTAGTTTACTTTTATTTTTATTACCCCTTAAGGCGTTCTTATTTGAAAACAACTCCCCTAGCTGCCAATGTATCCATGTTTGAGCCATTGGATCAAATGTTAGATGATTGAAACATTTTAGGCCATTATATCCACAAGCTTTAAGTTTAAATGATGTTATTACAAATTTGTTAGATTTAAATAGAACTTATAACATAAAATTAAACTCCACAGAAACCAATTAATTTAAAATAAATGGATAAAAAATACTATAAAAAAAGAAAACAACTATTGCTCAAAATACAATAAAAAATAAAAATAATAAAATAAAATAGTAATAAACTATAAAAACAACCCATGGTCTTGACCCATGGTATTCATTTGGAATGTAGTTTATTTAAAGGGGGGAATTAAGACAAATTTTTAGGTTTTGGTGACTTTTAAGTTAAAACAATGTTAATAATTTTTTTTTTAGATTTAAATAAAGTTTATATCATAAAATTAAACTCCACACAAACCAATTAATTTAAATTGCATGGATAAAAAACACTATAAAAAGGAAAATAACTATTTATGTCTTTAAATATTACATTTTTGTGTCACAGTGCTCTCCAACAAAGTATGATAGAAATGTTGTTATGACATGCTTAAGATTTTGACTATGTCACATTACACAAAAACAAAAATAAAAGTAAATTAAATAAAAATATTGACATAATGTAATGAACACTTTAACTAGGTCATAATACAATAAAAATAAAAATAATAAAAAATAATAATAATAAACTATAAAAACATGGGGATTGTAGCTTATTTAAGGGAGGGAATTAGGATGGCCTAGATCAATATCAAGAGCCAAGAGAGATGAAATGTCTTGATATGCAAAGCTCTTTTAGAGTGAAAAGAGAATTGATCCATCTCATAAATAGTATAGATCTAAACTAATTATTTCATAAAATTATTTTTAAATGTTTATAACCATTATTCGTTTAAAATTTTACTTAATAGAATGCATCTAAATTTATATACATCCAAATATACATATTTTTTCTTGTTCTAACAACTATGTTATTATTCCAAAAATGCATGGTCTTTTTTGTTATATATTATTTATGTTACAGTTGTTTTATTTTTCATAAGTAATATTTTTTAATATATAAACTAGTATGTGCTCCAAATATTGCACAGGAATGCCATAAGTCAATAGCATACTCAATAGCATATAGAAGAAGAGTGTAGATGAAGGAAGATGTGATATGTAATGTTATCTAAAGGTGCAGAAATTTTTCTCTAAAAAAACTATTAACAATATGCCTAGTTGTAAAAATCAACAATACTCCTTGCTCTGAAGTATATATTTGTGCTCTTATGTGAAATATGAGTTTAGTTTGCATGATATGATCAAGTATTTTTTAAGTTTTTGAATTTAATAATACTCTTTTGTACATTTCAACCTAGAAGTATATATATGTGTATGTGTGTGTGGGTGCTCTTATTTGGAGCGTCAACAATATCCAAGAGGGGCCATGCTTGATAGTAAGCTTTGATATCATCATTACTATCTGTAGAGATAACGTCCCCATAATAAAATATCATAAAACATATGAATGAATTTTCTTTCATATTCCACAATATTTTTCCATTATGTTGGAAATACCCTTCTTCTTCCACAGAGACCACAACTTCATCGTGAGGCTACTGTGTTCTATGGATAACATCTTTCCCCTTTTTAAGTCTTGTAGTTTTACAAAATTGACACTATATGATTAACAATAGAGTAATTTGAGACAACCCTAAGGGATTTTTTGTATAATTTTTACCATAACCTTTCCATCAATTCAATATATATTCCAGAGTCTTCTGAAGAGAGAGTATATCCTAGTTTATAACTTGATCCACAATCAAAGAAAATGCCTAGGGATTTCACAAGCTATTAGTTTATAACTTGATCCACAATCAAAGAAAATGGCTAGGTATGTGACAAGTTGTCATTCACACACTGATGTATTGATATTCTCAATTGAAATGGATCCTATTACATGCACAATGATGCATTGACATTCTCAGTTGAAATGGATCCTATTATATGCATTGACAATTTCTAACAATAACTGCTCAATTTACTCTCAAGTTTTTGAAACCCACAATGAAAGAAAATGGCTACATATTTCATAAGTTATTAGTTTATAACTTCATCAACAAGCAAATAAAATTGCTAGCGATGTCAGAAGTTATCATTCGCATAGTGATGTATTGACATTCTCAGTTGAAATGGTCGCCAAGGACACTAAAAAATTCAAAAAAGATATATTTTATGGCATTCATATTCTCTACAAACCATACAAATTTTCCATCTTATATAATAATTTCTAACAATAACTGCTCAATTTACTCTCCAATTTTTTAAACCCCCACCCATGCTGGGGAGATCAGAGTGTAAAATCAATTTTTCCTGTGGTTTTTCTTAAAGGGTTCATAAACAAAAAATATAATGAGAAAGTAAATCTTGTGGTATAATAATTGATTTTTGAATCATTGTGACAGAAAAAAATCCACATTAGCTCACAGAATATATCTAATGCTATAAGGGTTGAGCTGATACCAAAGTTTTGAATCATTAAAACTAGGTGACAACCAAAACTAAGTTGTATCCACAAGCAAAAAATCACAACTCATAGAATATATCCAAGGTTGAAATGAATCACATACATAGTGATGGACCTCATGGGAATTTTAGTGCACATAAAACACCACCCTAAAATTTCTATACTCTTGATCAATTTAGAATAACATAAGATTTCTATATTGGATGTCGAGGTGGGTGGTACAGTAATTGAGGATGCTTCTTAAAGGGTAAGGGAATTTAGATACTCTATCCTTCCACCAAAGTTATAAAATGTGAGACTTGTAGATTATAGTTTTAATAATTTGACACTATGTGATTAAGAATAAGTTTCGAACATAGGTAATAAGAGGAATGTACATGAGGGCCATGGTAATTAATGTTATTCTTTGTACTTATTTTATTTAGAATATTTTTATCTAAAATAGTAATTTGTATTTGTATTTTTTTAAATGAATATTGTCAAATGTGTAATTGAGTAAAATGTATTAAATTGATATTCAAATTTTTAAGATATTTATTTCAAACATTCAAAGTATGATGAGTTTTTTTTTTATTAAGCTTTATTTTAGATGTGCTTATCTCAAGTCCCAAAAAAGATTCTTATTTCTCTTATTATTCTAACTTGTAGTAGCTGTTGCATATACATGAAAATTTACATTCTTGTATACAATATCAAGAAATCTATGCCCAATATCCAACACCATAGAGCAATACATGTTCACCAATTCAAAAATTTCTTCCAAATCTCTTCTCTTGATGAAATCCATCATTGTTGCATATAGGAGCATTTAGCTCTAATAAGCAAAGTGAAGTATGATAACGTGTTATAATTTTCTCTACAAATATGTTGGATTTTTTTTCTCAATAAACTTTTTTTTACAACTCTTAAGTGATGAAATCCATAGTTGTTTCATATAGGAGCATTTAGCTTTGATAAGAAAAGTGTGATACTATGTTATAATTTTCTCTACAAATGTGTTGGAGTTTTTTTTCGCAATAAACTTGTTTTTACTGCTCTTAAGTGATGAAATCCATCATGCATATAGGAGCATTTATCTATCATAAGAAAAGTTTGACACTGTGTTATAATTTTCTCTACAAATGTGATGGAAATCCTGCCATGAATTTTGGAAATTTCATTGTTAATGTAATATAAGCTAAACAGAAATTCATTTCTTCTACACAATACAAAGAAATCTATGTTGATTAGCCAACACTAGAGAATAAGACATGTTCAGCAATTCCATAAATGCTACCAAATATCTCTCAGTGTTGGAGTTATTTTCTCCATAGCCTTATTTGCACTTCTCTTGAAGTGATGAAAGCCACCTCTTGATACCTTTTTTACTATCTTCACAAAGAACAAAAGAAACCAAATTCATATGAGCGACACTGAAAAACAAGAACATGGTAGACACTAGGGAAATCACTGATCTTTTGAATATTTTCAAAGATCATGAAAAAATAATACATAGGCGACTCAATAGGAAGTGGTAAAGATTAAATATGGAAGAACTACACCAAAAATACCTTTGATTTTGAAGGTATAAAGTCACAATATATTTCTTCATTCATGAGGCATCCATGTTGGCATGATCAGAAAAGGTATTTAACTTTATTTCAACATAGGCCTCATGATTTGTAAGGTTCAAGGAAGAAATATTGTAGTAAGATTTCACTATAACATGGTCCTTGCCTTTTCTAATATAATTATTTTTTAAATTAAAAATTATTTATTTAATGTATTCAAATAAATTAATTTTTATTTTTAAATTAAATTAAAATACACACATAGACATATATATTCTCTTCAGCTATGTTTTATGAGCTTAGTATATTTTCAATGAAGAGGTCCTAGATTTTAAGAACTATATCTTAGATTTGAGCACATGATTCTATTAAAATTTCTAAAACAAATTCAATTTTTACAACTTGTATTTTTTTATAGAAACAACTTTTTTTTTTACAAGTTGTATGTTTAAATATGTGAATTTGGAAGTGATGATGGCTTATTTTGAAAGAAATTTGAGTATATCATTAAGGATTATGAATAGTTCGTGTAACAGTTGCATTACTTATAACATAATTTAATATCCTTACTTGTTGATACATACCACCTAATCCATGAAAAAATGTAACCATATTGTTCCAAGAAGTTTGCTATACCTTATCAGTTTAGTAGTTTTTCAATCAAGAAGAGACGTAGGATTTTAAGAACTATATCTTTCTGGTTGATAACTCTTATCATCAATATCTTTGAAACCTCCATGACGTGCTTCCATGGAAGAAAAATTTGCCAATCATTCCTTCATGATGGCTCCTTCTCTCCAAAATCTTATTTCTTTTGAGCTACTCTTTCCTATTCTATTACCTTAAGGCGTTTCTTTTGCAACATGTTGTGCAATTGTTATTTTTATTTATTTACCATACCTCTCAAGTATAAAAAAGGACTTTATTTATTTACCATACCTTTATTTAGTAAATAGTATCCAATGAACCCAACAACTCAGCTAAAACAAATCTAGTGAATGTGAATAATAGTGATCCAATTATGTTAGGTTAATAGATTTGTAATTCTTTATCTATACACTTATATTTAGTCACTTTTCCAATTCAAAACAAAACAATGATTCAAATTTACAAAGATGTTCAAAGCTTCTATGGGTAAAATTTAATTCTAAAAATATGTTAAATTTTCATATATGTATTTTGTTTTTATTTTTTATATCAATATTTATAGATATTAATGTTTTTATTATTTTTTTAAACATGTCTGTGGGGTCTTGGTTAAATGGTGATGAGGCGGGTTGTTATAGCACTCATCATAGGTTCAATTCCCTTCCCCAATTGGGGTGATGTATCTGGACATGTTGATGAAAATAGAGTTAAAAGAGAAAAGAAAAAAGAAAAAAGAGAAAAAAGTGAAAAATGAAAGGAACTACCAAGCTTATATATATATATATATATATATCTACATAAATTGTTGTCTAAAATATTATTTTTAATTTTTAATATATAATATTGTTATTGCTAATTTTATGTTTCCTATAAATTTTAGTGTAACGCATGGATTTAAGTCTGCTATGTTATTTTAAATTATGCATTTGATTATTTAATTTAAACAAGGTGAACAATTTTCTTAAGAAAATTATGAACAGGGTTTATTTCTTTCGAAATAAATATTAATTTATGGGTGGTTTCCATAAATTGATGGTAATTAAATTAAAGCAGTTATTTGACACTTACCTTTTCTCAGGGAATAAAAGAGAAATCCTAGAGAGGAAAATGGGTTCTATGCAAAAATAAAAGGAACAACTAGAGAGATGTAAGGTGAGAGTGTTCACACCTGGTAAGAACCAGTGGAACTCCGATACCTAAAATTGGAGGAGATGATGGAGAGAAGTCATGAGGTCTACCTCTAGGGGAACTGGTAATCAATCCTACTCTAGTGAAAAACATGAGTAGATTAGGGGAACTGGTAATCCTACTATGGTGAAAAGCACGAGAAGAGCGGAGGACATATTCTCCTCTCTCACGGTTGGGATTTGAGATAAGATATATAAAAGCTAGATATGGTAGGAAGAAAAGTTCTTCGTTATGAAGCATATAAGATTGTTAATATGTTTATAGATTCTCTATGCACTCTAAAAATTGAAATTACAGTCGATTAGTATTTAAATCTTTCTACAAAAATTAATGGTCATACTATCTATGACGAGGTTAAATGCTCAATTCAGGGTGTATGTATAGTTTGATATTACATTTATGATGTATATAATGTTAAGGAAAGAAATATTATTTTATGCATAAACAAAATGAGGATAATGCAAAAATTAACACCTTGAAAAGTACAGGAAAAAGAGTTTGGAAACTGTAACAAAAATAATAAACAGATTTGGATAGCTAGTCCATCTAGGGAGGAATTCATGAGACAGGACAATTTGTCTTGCGAAAGCTAGGACAAAACTATTCATGGATTGAAGGTATTGAGAAAAATAAAAAAATAAATATCCTTCTTCAAAGATGTTCCATACATATGTATATTTATCTAGAAATAACATATGGAAGGCTTAAAGAAAAACAAAGAGGAAATAAAAAATGAATAAATTATGAAATGGCAGATTTATTTATCCCATGTAATTAATACTAGGTACAGGAAATATGAATACATTTAATAAAAATAAATTACATGGTTATTTTGGAAATAATATAAGATATAACGAGAAATAAGTTATTATTATTTTTAACAGATAAACCCTCAAGAGAAGGTAAAACCCTATACCAGTGTAAATCCATTATGTGTAGGTGGACTTGCCTTATAGTCTCTATCTATAGTGAATCAATCCACTTGTTCCCCATATACAAATAATCTATAGACCTGTGGTTATCCTTAAATAGAAATGGCCCTACCCTATAGATAGTAGGGCTTGATTGGATTTCCTGAATTCTGAGACACATTCTCTACTAATAAGCGCATGATCAGTAACAAAAGATTAGTAAATCGCTGCTCTCTTCAATAATAGTACAAAGCCTATAAATTAAGTGTACGTTTCCATTACACAAAAAGAAAACACGAGCGCTCTTTCTGGAGGTACCAAATTCATAGATCTTATAAAGAAAAAGTGTGATATATTTAAGGAAATATAGAACAAATCAAGCATAGACATGGTGCGATGATTATAAATCACGAACACCCAATTCAACTAAGGAAATTCATAGAGTTGGTGATAGAGTATTCAAGTTAAGAAAAACTTATATCATATATAACAATAGTGAAGACCGCAGACCAACTGAAATGCTGGAGTTGAGAAACCAAAACCATAACAGTATCTTAAAAAACCTTTTTGAAATGTTAAAGGAGCAGAGTCTTTCGGTTTGAAAGCATATTCCAACACAATGCTCATACTGGAAAAGCACATAAATTAACCATTAAGTTACAGTAAATCCTTGAATGGATGTAAACCAAATTCGGTGCATGGGAGCTTGGAAGCTTGTAAGAAAATAGACATAACCCAAATGTAATAGAGTTAAGCAGAGAAGTACCATTTTCTTAGACGAGAGGCAGATAAATCTAGTAGGAGACATTCCCAGAAGGTTTCAAAATAACTCAGAAAAGTGCAAAGAGTCACAAATTGAAGAAAGTAACCTTTTAAACATGAAATCGCGGGTGAATATAGGAGTTTCTAAGGGTACTTGCATGACAGAGAGAACGAATTAGAAAATTGTGAGTATTCATAAAGAATGAGCTTATAACCTAACCTTTAAAAAGGGGTAATGAAAATAAATATAATACCTTAAATGTCATTGGAATGGAAACCGAAAACCTATAAAAAAGAACATAAAACAATATCTAAGGGATTAGAATGTTAAACTCACCCTTTAACCTGAAAACGAATTTCTCAAAGTTGGAGGTAAGGACATTCCCTATTTCTGGTCGATGCTAGAGAAAGAAGCATATCAGAGATAATACCTGTGACATGCTGAAAGTCTGAGAGGATTGGTTACGAAACCTTTTGTGCACAATACCCACAATGAAACAACTCTGAGTCGTAGAATAATGTTTCAATAAGACACGATTTTTCTTTGCTAAGTTTCTCATCAATCCATGACAAAACCACTGAAATCACTACATCCAAAAATACCAAGTTCAAGAATAACAATGATACCTGCACACTAAGGCTGTTAGCGAAAGGAGAATGGGGCATCGTCCGAAACAAAAAATTTGCACACCTCGGGCTGCCTCACAGCAACGATGGATGTGATGAATGGATAGGGTTTGGGGGGTAAAATGTTATCCTAACCATCCCTCCCAACATCAGAGCCATGGATATAAAGACAACATCAAAAGCATAGATTCAACCAAGTGTCAAGCCAATAAATGATAGTGATAATCAATACTACAGAGGATCTAGGATTAATATTAATAATCTGTGCATATAGTGGCTAAGGTACTATATAATGGAATGCATTCAGAGCCCTCATGGGATTAATAACACCACAACCAAACATATACTTCCTCTCCAAATACAAATATATTATTATTCCAAATTTAGACTATATCAATGGTTATAGAATATAAAAATGGTAAGTCGACTTCCGCTACAAAATATAAATATATTATTGTTCCAATGTCAGACTATAACAATGGTTATAGAATAGCAATTTAGCAAGTCATATAACTTGTTAGCATGGTTATAGTCATCTATAAGGGGTAGCACTATTTAGTTATTTAAAGAATTAATGTTTGGGACATAGATAGAAGTAAAAAAAATATTATGAATTTATTTAAGGTAAATATCATACGTAATAAGTTATTACAAGTGGTATTAGAGGAGCGTTCACACGCTAGGACCCAGATGGGTCACCTAAATAAAAATGTGTGTGTGTAAATTATGCACATTAAGAGGAAGAAGGGATTGAAATAGATGCGCGAGAAGAGGGTGAACAATGAAAACATGGTAATGATAAGGCGAAAGGTAGCCATACTGAAAAAAGTAATAAAATTAGGACTTATAATGAAGCAGAATTAAGAAATGTTTTAGACTCGTAGAAGATGAAAAAATAGAAATTGGAGGTGCAATGTGAATCCCAGAAAATTAAATCCCCTATATTCGATGGAGAGGCCAAGGAGATGGTAGAAGCATGGATAATTAAAATGAACAAATATTTTCAAGTCTATGAGTATAGTAGCAAACTGAAGGCTCGCTTAGCCATTTACAACTACGGGAAAAAGCCACATGATGGTGTGAAGAAGTTAAAAATGTGTGAGGAATCGAGGACCAGAATGTGACTTCAGATGAATTCCAGAAGTATTTTAAAGACAAATATCTAACAGACTACTTTTACAATGGAATATCTCAATAATTTCATGATTTTAGATTGGGTCAACTATATATGGACGATTTCATAACCAAATTTACCTCCTTATTGAGGTATGAGTCGTATCTGAGCAATGAAAATGTGAAGTTACAATGATTCTTGAGTATCCTACCTTCTCATATGAAGGAGATAATCGAATTTATTAACCCAAACTCTATGGAGGAGCTGATTAAAAAAGAATGTATGTTATATCAGCGATCCAAGGTAAAAGGTGAAGCTGGTAGGAATTAGCGGCCAAAGAAAGGGTAGTAAAGTATTTCAAATTCCAAAATAAGTGGGTCTAGTAATTATAGAAATTTTGCAAGAAATATAGCCTATAGAGAACATGGAAGAAACCAACAGAAACCCAAGTGGCAAACACAAGAGCGACCCACTGAAGCATCTTGTAGATCAGATCACATGTAGATCCAGAAATTGCTATTATGGTGTTGGGGATGCGGTGAGGCACATTATTATAAGAACTGTCCTCACTGCGGGAGAAATGGAACTCTAGCTGATCTGAAAAAGGCATTCACGGTCGGGAATGTTGCACGAAACATACCAAGAATAAATGTGGCACTAGAATATTGGCAAGAAGATTACTAACTAACCATGATAAAACTGGAAGGTAAGTTGTATTCCCAAACTATTTCTATTTTAGTTGATCCTCATTTCAGTTTATGTTATGTAAATTCCCAGATAGTAGAAAAAGGTAAGTTGTAGAGGCAGAGATTTAAAAATCCCTGGCTGGTACAATTGTCCACTGGTGCAAAGAGAAGAGTTAATGCTAAAGTTTCCAATTTTCCTATAGAAGTTGGAAACCAACAGATAAAGGTGGAGTTGAATATTCTACCTTTAGGTTCTTCTCATATATTACTGGGAATGGATTGGTTGGAAGTAAATTGGTCATTGGTAGACTACAAAGAGAAAATCATCTACTATAAGGATGAAGATGGAACTTGCCAATAATTTCAAGGAATTAAGAAACCACTTTAGTTACATCCCATTAATGCATCTCAACTGGGGAAATGCATTAGGAAAGGATGTTAAATTTATGTTATTCAAGTGGGATTCTCCAATTCTAAAGATAAGACCGCTATGACGGAAAATATGCCAGTGGTACAAGACTTTATGAATGTGTTTCTAGAAAGCATACCTGGACTACCCCTAAAGTGGGATATCAATTTTACCATCGAATTAATGCTAGGGGTAGCACTGGTGTCACAAGAACCATATTGAATGAGTGTACCTGAGCTGACTCAGTTGCAAATGAAACTACAAGAATTATTGGAGAAAGGATATATTTGTCCTAGTGTGTCTCCCTTCGGGCACCAGTATTGTTCGTGAAAAATAAGGATGCAAGCATAATACAAATGTGAATGGATTACCGATATCTTAAAAAATTAAATGTTAAGAACAAATACCAAATGCCATAGATAGATGATATTTTCGATCAAGTAATGGGGGAAACAATATTTTCGAAAATAGATCTAAGATCTCGATATCATTAAATACGGATAAAAGATGAGGAAATATATAAAAGAACCTTGTTTAGGCAATATGAGAATTATGAATTCGTGGTGTTACCATTTTGATTAACCATTGCATCAACGACATTCATGAGTTTGATGCATGGCATTTTTCATCCCTTTTTGGATAAATTTTTGTTGATATTCATTGATGATATATTAATCTACTCTAATACCATGGAGGAATATGAGGAAAATTTACGAATGGTATTCAAAATGTTGAGGGATCATCAACTTTATGCCAAATTCAACAAATGTGAATTTTACAAAGAACAAATTGAGTATTTAGGCCATGTTATTTCTGCTGAAGGTATAGCAGCAGATCCTAAAAGATAAAGACTATTATGGAATGGAGGGTACCCAAAAAGGTAGCAAACATACCTTCTTTACTGGGATTGGATGGTTATTATCGTATTTTTATCGAAGGATTATCTAAGATTTATTTTCCCATAACCTCCTTATAGCATAAAGGACGAGTGTTTGAATGGAATAATGAATGCGAGAGCATATTTGAATAGTTAAAACAACTCCTGAGTATAACTCTTGTATTGGAGGTGGGAGATTTGAATGAGTTTGAGGTTTGCACTGATGCTTCAAAGGAAGAAGTGGGAGCAGTGTTATCATAAGACAAAAAAGTTGTGGCATATAAATCTAGGAAGCTGAAACATCATGAAAAATGATATTATGGGTATGATATAGAGTTGAATGCGATGGTGCATGCACTAAATTTATGAAGTAAATACCTATTGGGAAAAATGTTTGTGCTGAAAAAAACCATAGTAGCTTGACTAGTTACTTTAAACAATCTCACTTGAATCCTCGCTAGGTAAGGTGCAATGCATTCCTGAGTGAATTTGATCTTGAAATTTAGTACATTAAAGGAAAATAAACTGTATTAATGATTCCTTAAGTAGGAAGCTACATTATTTGTATTAACTATACTTTAACTGTGTGGAATTTAAGTTGCAGGAACAGTTGAAGGATGCTGTGAAAAAGGATCCTGAGTATTAGTTTTTGTAGCAGCAAAAACAAGAAACAAAAAATCAAGGAAAATAAATAGATTATAAGATAAATGATGAACAGGTATTGCTTTTCCTAGGAATGATATACATTCTAAATAAAATGAGCTTCAAAGAGCTTATTTTAGATGAGTACAACCGAAGCTCTCATTTTGGACATCCTCATTACCAGAAAATATTAACATCATTCAAAAAATATTAGTTTTGGCCTGGTATGCATAAAAATATTGTTGAATACTTGAATAAATGTTTTTAATGTCAACAATTCAAGGTGGAACATCAACACCCAGTAGGTTTGTTGCAACCTATTCCCATACCAGAATGGAAGTGGAAATTTTACCAATATCGAAGAGACACAATGATTCTATAATGGTTGTAGTTTATCAACTGAGCAAAGAAACTCATTTTATTCTAGTAGAGCCAAATTTTAAATTTTTACAAATTGTTGACATCTTCATGAGGGAGTTGTTTAGATTACACGGCATTCCGAAAATATTCATCTTAGTTAGAGATGTAAAATTCACCTCATCCTTTTGGAATGCACTGTTCACCAGTCTGGGCACAAAAATTCAATTTAGCACTGCATGTCATCCAAAGATGGGCAACCTCACTGGGCGAATCAAATACTATAATTCATGCTATGGATGTATGTAATGTAGCAACCCACGAAGTGGGAAGATTATCTGCACTTACTAGAATTTGCTTACAACAATGGATACTATTAATCCCTCAAGATGAGTCCCTTAGAGGCCTTGTATGGAATACAATGTCAAACACCCATTAATTGGAGCAGCCTAGAAACCAAACTAATGTTTGTAACAGAAATGTTGGCTTAGATGGAGGAAGTAAAGAAGATCTGAAAAAATATAAAAGTTTCCCAAGATCAGCTTAAAGTATATGCACATTGAAAGAGGAAATATTGGGAATTCAAAGTGGGTGATCACGTTTATGTGAGGATCAGGCCTAAGAAGAGTACCTTAAGATGGATTACCTGTGCCAAGTTAGCTCCTCCTTATGTGTACCTTTCTAAATCTTGGAAATGGTGGGGTAGGTACACATACAAGTGAACAATGTGTTTCATATATCCATATTGAAATGATATGTGAATGATCCAAAGAATGTAATACATTGGTAGAACATTCAAGTGGGAATGAATCAGATACTAAGAACACTAAAGGGAGATAAATATTTCATTAATTAATTTAATCTTTGGTGGTTGCAGGTCGAACCAGAAAATAAATTTCTAATACAGCCTCAACGTTTTCTCAAGCAGAGAGAAATAATGCTCCGGAGGTGAGCCGTCAACCATGTTAAAGTGCAGTGGAAGTACTTTGGCCCAGAAGAGGCTACCTGGGAAGATGAAAGATTTATATGAGAAGATTATCCAAATTTATTCAGTGGAATTGAGTAAGCCACTGAGCATGATGTTTACCTCAAGAGGTGGAAGATGTAACACCCGGATTTAAGTTTTCAATGTTCTTTTAAATTATGCATTTGAATATTTAAGTTAAACAAGGTTAACAAGTTTGCTAAGAAAATTATGGAGAAGATTAAATTATTTTTTAATAAATATTAATTTATGAGTGGTTTCCATAAACTGATGGTAAAATTTTCTGAGATACTAGACTATTTATATTACAGAAGTTATTTTACAGTTACCTTTACCCTAGGGATAAAAAGGAAATCCTAGAGAGGAAAAGGGATTTTGTGCAAAAGAAAAGGAACAACTAGAGAGATGTAACATGAGAGTTTCTAGAGATAGTAAGAACCACTGGAACTTTGATACCTGACATTGGAGTAGAGGTTGGACATAGGACTTTAGTACTGCCTCAAAGAGAACTGCTGATAAATCCTACTTTGTTGAGGAGCACGGGGGGAGTTGAGGACGTAATTTCGTCTATCACGGTTGGGAGGATACCATCAAGTGTACTTATTTGAGATAAGTAAAATAAAATATAGATACGGTAGAAAGGAAAGGTATTTTCTATGTAGCTTATAAGATTGTTAATCTTATTATACAGTCTCTATATACTATGTTGTAGCGTACAAGAATGTCAATATTTTTATACAACTTTTATGTACTATGAAAATTGAAGTTAGAGTCGATTAATATTTAAATATTTCTACATAAATGAATGGTCATACTATCTATGAAAGGATTAAATGCTCAGTTCAGGGTGGCTCTTTAATTTGATAATACATTTATGATGTATATAAAATTAAGGAAATAAACCTTATTTTGTGCGTAAAGAAACTCAAAATAATGAAAAATTTAAGACCTTGAACAATACAGGAAAAATATCTTGGACACTATAACAAAACTAATAAATTAACTAGAATAGTTAGTCCATCTACCCAGGAATTCCTCACACAAGACAGTTTGTATTTCAAAAGCTAGGATGAAACTATTCACATACTAAGGGTATTTAGAAAAATCAAAATCTCTCTTTAACGATGATCCAGACATCTGTATATTTATGTAAAAATAACCTCTGGAAAACTTAAAGGAAAACAAAGAGGAAAATAAAACTAAATAAACTATGAAATGACAGATTCATTTATCATGTGTAATTAAAATTGGGTACATAAAATATGGATACATTTAATAACAATACATTGCATGGGTATTTCTTAAAGAACATAAAATATATGTAGAAATAAGTCATTATTTTTTTTAACAGAGAAACCCTTAAGATAAGGTAAAACCCTATACTAGGGTAAATACATAAACAAACTCTACTTTTCCTTTACACAGAAAGAAAACTCGAGTGCTCTTTATGGAGGTACCAAATTCACAGATCTTATAAAGAGAAATTTTGATATATTTAAGGAAATATTGAAGACATGAAATATATACATGGTGTGATGATTAAACATCACAAACACCCAATTCAACTAAGGAAAATCATAGAGTCGGCAATAGAGTATTCAAGTTAAGAAGAACTTATATCACATATAACAACACTGAAGATATTCACACACATCCGTGGACCGCCTGAAATGATGGAGTCCCAAAACCAAAACCATAACAGTATCTTGAAAAACCTTTTCGAAATGATAAATGATCAGGGTCTTGTGGTGTGAAAGCATATTCAAACACAACTCTCAAACTTGAACAAAACATAAATTAACCATTATGTTATAGTATACCCTTGAATGGATGTAAACCAAATTCGATGCATGGGAGTTCAAAAGCTGGCAAGAAAAAAATATACAGAAGCCAAATGTAATATAGTTAAACATAGAAGTCGTATTTTCTTGGACGAGAGATGAAGAAATCTGGGAGGAGACACTCCCAAAGGATCTCAAAATACTTGGGAAAGGTGCAAAGAGTTAAAAATTGAAGAAAATAAACTTTTACATATGAAATTGCAGTTGAAGATAAGAGTTTCTAAGGGTACCTATATGACAGAGAGAAAGAATTAGAAAACTATGAGTATTCCTCAAGAATGCGCCTTTAACCTACCCTTTAAAAAAGGGTAATGAAAAATAAATATTATACCTTCAATGTCGTTGGAATGGATACCGGAAACCTGTAAAAAAGAACAAAAAATAATATCTAAGGGATTAGAATATTAAATTCACCCTTTAACCCGAAAACGAATTTCTCAAAGGTGGAGGTAAGGACATTACCTATTTTTGGGTGACACCGAAGCTGGCAGCATATCAGAGATAAGACCTGTGAGATGTCGAAAATCCAAGAGGACTATTTACGAAACCTTGTGTGCACAAACCCGACAGTGAAGCAGCTATGAGACATAAAACAAGGCTACAAGAAGACATGGTTTTTCTTGCCTGAGTTTTATTGGCAAGACATGAAAAAGCCAAGAAAATCACTGCATCCGAAAAGACGAAGTTCAAAAATAACAACGATACCTACACAATTAGCCAGAGAAGGAAAGGAGGAGGTGACATCGTCCAAAAGAGAAAATTTACAGAGCTCGGACTGCCTCGCAGTGACGATGAATATCATGAATGACTAGGGTTTGGGAAGTAGGGTATTACCCTAACCGTCTCCCCAGCGTCTCAACCATGGATTACAAAGACAACATCAATGGCGTAGATTCAACCAAGTATGAAGCCAATAAATGATAGTGATAATCAATACTACAAAGGATCCAGGACTAAGATTAACAATTTGTCCATATAATGGCTAAGGTACTATGTAAGGGAATGTATGTTAGAACCCCCACAAAGTTAGTAACCCGAAAAAGAAACTTAGAATTCCACTCCAAACACAAATATATTATTATTCTAAAGTCAAACTATATCAATTTTTATATAATAGCAATATGATAAGTCTACTTCCACTCCAAAATATAAATATAAATAAATCTTAATTTTTTTTTATATACGTGTCTATATTAAAAATAAACATCAAAATTACTATCATATATCAATATTATGACGCCATTTATTTTCCAAACAATAAGGGCTCTTTATACTCCTTATTACAAGTTTTTCCATTTAACAAATTCAGTTATATTTAGAAATGAAATTTACAAATATTTAACTATAATAAGAAAATGCTTCAAATATGTCACCACTTCATGCTATGCCATTTAAGTTTAGTCACTTTACAGACTATATATTTAATCATTTTGGAATATGTCTTTATAACGTGCTAATAAGAATTGTGTATAAATTAACATGCTATTTATATTCTTGATTCCTTATTATTCATGATACAATGTCTTTAAGTAAATGTAAGGGGAATAAAAAAAATATAATTGCACATATTTTCCGAAGTCATAAAAGTCATGTCTCATGGTATAGGTTTGAGAAGCATTTTTGCAAAAGTGTTTCCTGAGAGGATAGTGATGAGGATTCTATCCACAAATGTGATGGGAAACCTATCGGAAAAAGGTGCTTCATTGCTAAAGAAACTTGACAGGCTTGAAATGCTTATTTATAAACCTGTATAATGGATTTGAATCTAGTACCTTCGAGCTTTTAGTGTATTATAAAAATCTGGAACAACCAGCCTACTCTCCATTAAATATATGTTGCAGAGGCGCATAAAAATAGAAACTACTTAATTTAACAATAATAATTTTTATTTCCTTTATAATTTTTAGTTTTTTTCCTTATAATCGTTTTTTCATAAAACTCAAGTATGATACTTTCTGGATTTTAGTGTATTAGAAAAGACTAGTGCAACTAGGTTAGGCGTAAAAAGTCCATGCACAAATGAGCTACCCGATTTAACCATAATAAAATATATTATTTTAAATTATATTTCATAAAAATTCACATATGCTATTTTTTTTAACCTAACTCTATCTTATATTTTTAATAATATTTTTTCACATTGAAATATATAAAAATTATAATTTAAATTGAGTACTTGATGCAAGAGTATCTGGACAATTACAACAATGTTCTAGATTAAAAGTAGAATTTGGTTCCCTTTGCTAGGAGATTTAGCAAATAGATTACGATTGAGAGGATAAGATAGAGTAAGTTTAAAAGTTAATAAATGATAAACCACATTCAATTAGGTGGAAGAGTAAATAAGTTTGGATAAGTAAACAGAGAGTGAAGTGTGAGAAGTGTGCGTGCTGTGTGATAGAGGAGAGATAGAGAGGATAAGTCATTTGAATGTAAATTCTAGCCATTAAGGGGCTCTGTTCTATGTAATTATCTTTATGATAATTCCAAAGTGTTGTGTGTTGAAATTTTCCTACTTGTATTAAACTTCACTCTTTAACTCGTTGTCGAGTTGAGTATTGTGTTATCGCACAACGTATGCAAAGAAGTGGATTTGTAAGGTGAACAAACAAAGACTAAACAGAGTTATGTGTGAAAAGAATTATGCAAAGTGGGCCAGTGAATGTGTGGTAGAGATCGTTAAATCTTACATTAGACCAACGGTGGAGATTAAATTGTTTCGAAAAAGATTTCACAAGTCGCAGAATTTAGTGTTTCACACTAAAACTTTAACTCATAAATTAAGTAAGCGAAGCGGAGGAGTAAAGGAGAGCGATGACCATTAGATTGAGTGTAGATCAACAGTCGACAACAAATCACAAATTCGTAGATCGCAAATTTTAGCGAGTATTGTTAAAACTTAGCAAGTTAAGTTGTTTTATTTGCCATGCGGTGAAGCGGAGCCACATCGGCATAGTGCTCCAGCGCGTATCACACATCCCAGATTTTTGTGATTATTGTTAAGAGTCAGCATGGTAAGTTATTTTTAGCATAATGAAATGTGTCGCATATAGCATATTCCACGGGATAAGAAATAAGGTTATATTTAAACTTTAAAAGTTGCTAAGTGCGATATCCATTTCATTGTGAAATGCAAAATCGCAAAATTGCGAAAGGGGTTCAGTGTTGAAATTCACGAGAAGGTAAGTTTAAGAAGTTGCGAATTGGCTAAATAAAAATTGCAAAATTGAGCTTGTGGGCCATAAAAGTTTAAGCTCCCCGTCCATATACTTTGCTAACGAGTATTTATTTGAGAAAGGCAGAATATATAAAGTATTCTGCGTATTATATGTAAAAGCGGCCTTACGCTGCATCAGTACTTATTAAATAAATAAATAAAAATTATAAATATGCATAATCATTCCCAAAAAAAACGAACATGTAGATTTGATTTTCAATCTAATAAGTTGGTTCTTCTTGATATTAGCGTGTAACAATCCATTGAAATTGCAAATATGTTAATCTATAATATTTCCCTTGAAATTATTACATACCGGTCGGGGTACATTTATGGAGGAATTCCCTGTAATTCAGGAAGGATGGTTGAAGGATTTCTAGTATTAACACGAACATGATAGCAATAGATTTGATTTTCAATCAAAGAATTTGGTTCTTCTTCATATTAACATATGCTAATATAACAATGCATTCAAACAGAAAATGTGTTAATCTATAGTATTTCCCTTAAAATTATTACATAGCCCTGGGAGTACATTTATTGAGAGTTTCCCTGTATTTCAGGAAGGATTGTTGAAGTAGACCATGAATCTGGAAGACATAGCACAATCTATAGGCAGCCTATTACACTATAATCCGAGGGACGGGCGCACTAGGATGCATAATAGTATCGCACATATGCAGCGTCATTACTACTGAGAATTGTCTGTGGTCAGCGTCGACGCCCTGTTATATGAGAGAACAAGATCATTACCAGTGTCTGTTGTCCCGAAAGAAGTTAATAAGCTGATTAGGAGAGGCATATAAGTGGATAAACATTTATCCATAATAAAAAATTATAAAGTTAATTAAAAGATAATTTATTTTATATTTTTATTATTAGTTATAAAAAGAATTAATAGATAAAATATATATATATGAACTATGATTTTTGTTTTTTTTGTTTTTTCTATAGATTTATATCCATTTTAGTAAATGGATAAGAATTAGTAAATGGATTCTTATCTATTTTAATAAAAGAATTCTTAATTTTAAAGTAGACTTTATTACAATATTGTGAATTAATATGATTTTTTAACACTATAACATGTACATAAAATCAAATAATTCTATCATAATCCAAGGTAGATACTTCAGATTTCTAATCAATAATGAATGGAGATGATTTCTCAATTTAAGATAATTTTTTTGTTAACCAATTTAATTAAAAGACCCAAAAAAATATAACTATTTTAACCTAACTCATTTAGAAAGAAATCTCAACATTTAATTTAAATAAAATACTAGAAATATTGATAAATATTCCATGGAGTTAAATCTAACCCAAAAAAAAACAATAATATTTAAATAAAGGTTGACAGAAAGATTGGTCGGTATCAGAATTCAATCGAATCGAAACGTTGTAGTTACATCAAGCAAGATAATGGTAATTCATTCCAGAAACCGTAAACAAAGAATAAAAGGGCACTGGCATCCAGCAGCTAGTAATGATAGCATAGAGAGCACTGATAATGGTGATTCATTCCAGAAACCGTAAACAAAGAATAAAAGGGCACTGGCATCCAGCAGCTAGTAATGATAGCATAGAGAGCACTGCCAAGTGCATGTCACGCTTTTTTCTTTTTATGAATATACATCAATTTCTTATTGTGGTTTCTCACAAGCTAACTCCCAACAAATGTGCACATGACTTTCTTCTGCTTCCAATCTCTGAAACATCACATGGAGATTTGTCAGCTGTCACGAGATTGCATACAGAAAATGCTATCAGAGATTAATTTCTGGCTCTGTCCTCCACAAACTCTCTGTTAACAAGTCCACTGCGAAGACAAAAGTAGAAGAATAAAATGAAAAGCTCTCGGACAGATGTATGGATTAGGCGTTCTGTTCGAATGTACTTTCTCACTTTCCTAATCAGATAAATCATACAAGAAATTAACATAAATAAAATAGAGGTTCTTGTATAGAAATAGTATAGAGGTATGTGTTTGGAGAAATACATAAAGTGGGTATCTTCGCTCCTCCAGGAAAAGGGAATGAAGAGATTCGAAACGTTTCTTATTACCACGCCTCTGCAAATAGATATATTTCCGAGGCACTTGAATTGCATTAATACAACGTTATATATTCTTCGTTTATATAGTTTTACAAAGAAAATTTATATGACATTATATCCTACATTCATGACCTCATACTTTATGGCATCACTAAAACTATCCGACAGTGTCAATGCCAAAATTATCAGTGTTGGTTTGAGTAGCACAGCGAGAAGAACCGGACACGGGCTGATGGAATGTTTTCCTGTCTAACGGACCGTTCGCATAATATCGCCAAGGATTTCGGCAGGTAGCTGTAGATTCTGTTCTATATTCGCTTCCTCCTGAGATCCGAGAGAAGAGGCTAATGATTATTTAAACTAAAATAAAAGTAATTAATGATATCACTAGTAGATTAGCACAGCTATGTGAGCAGAAAAAACTAAATTTGAGTCAAATGTACAAAAATAAATATAAATTAAAAATATAAGGTAACCCATATTTAAAATTTTACCATACACTTAGTTGAATAATAATGTGCTTTGAGTGTGTCTTAAAAGTGTTTTCTCTCAACTAAGAGCTGGTTTTTATGAATTTTTTTACGAACTTAAAAAACAGATTAATGTCCGAAGATCCAGAGGTATTTGGCAGGCTCCCTTCCAAACCATGACAAAGATGAAAGCCCGCTCCCTTCCACACCATCTGCATGTCATAGTGAAACAATTATCACTAACTCATTATCATTATTATTATTCAATGAAAACTATGCTCCACTTCAATCATAGTGAAATAATTATCACAAACTCATTGTTATTATTCAATAAAAACCATGTTCCACTTCAACCAGGCAGAGACTGATGCTCCAGCTATTTAACATCCAGAAAAATGCTATCCTTCCATACCATCAGCCTATCATAGTGAAATAATTATCACTAACTCGTTGTTATTATTCAGTGAAATCCATGCTCCACTTAACCGGGCAGAGACTGATGCTCTAGCTATTTAACATCGAGAAAAATGCTACTATTAACGTTCTCTGTAGTGTTAAGTTGGCGTTAATGGAACGGCTTTTCCCCGCCATTTGTAATCTTTGTGTCATTTCTTGACACCCTACATTGGATCCCATCAATAATTCCAGATATATCAGGGTACGTCCAATATGTGTTTACACGTTCAAGTTCTGCCCATAAACAGTTGGTTGGACCCACTATCATCATGGAGGAATGTCTTCCGTCCAGGCACGAGGTTTGGTCCCCCCGTGATCATCGATGGACATATATGAAAGAGTACACAGAATTTCAGCGTTGCCATGTGAACTTCATATTTCCAATAATTAATAATTACATATATTGTTCACACCCATATGTATTTTAGGTTTTTTTTTTTTTTCGTGTCATTGACTTATCGAATTAAAAACGAATGTTTTGTTACTATTCCAGAATTGTTGGGAAAAAGTACGGTTTGTATTTTTTCTTTTCGGCTGCAGAAGGAAATTAACATCGAATGGAGCGGGAAAAACGAAAAAGGGTACAGAACCCACGAGTCCATTATTTATTCGAAATAGTAAAAAGTGGGAATATAAGTTAAATTTTTACGAAACTCCTTTGTGATAGAGTGAGAAAATTTCAATTTTGGATGTAATTTTTTTAAGATGGTAAAGGATATAGAAAGGCTTCTCGATTCGAGAGGTTTGATATCTTTTATAGTGGATAACCAGAAAGTAATAAATAATGAATACAATCAATGTGACAAATATTTACATGAATACAAACTCTTTTTCTTTTCTTTTTTTCAACCTTGCATTTCTACTATTACCAACCAACTTTTCCTATAGTTATTTTATTCGTGTATATATATATATATATATATATATATATATATATATATATATATTGATCACGCATGTAACTCAGTCAACATATGTAGATATGTCATTTCACTGTTACAATGTAAGAGAAAACATTGGTATAACATTGGTGTTACACATATGCCTTTGGGGTTCATCGATCCGCTTAGTCCAGAGTAATACATTATAAATCTCGACGTTGATCGACCATGTACTTAAGATTTTGGTTTTGCTTCCTTCGGATAACATTTGAGTTTGGATTTAATTGTGAATCATATGGCTCGACGATAATGCGATCACATCATTCATTGTTTTAATGGTCTTGATTACTGCTCCACCTCGATCAGAAGACACTTCGCCGGAGGATAAGGTACTATTTTCACAGTTTTCCTACAAAGGTTGTGTGCTGCATCTGATCCGTCATTTAGGTAGAACCCTAGATCCAACGGGGTTTTGGGTGTTTGGGGTGGTTAGGGTAACCACCGACATCTCTCCCGTCTCTCGAGCTCATTCTTTTGTGGTCACCGGGACTTAGCTTGGCTTTGCAACTTTTCTTCGACTTTTGTTAATTTCTTTAAACCCAACCCTTATGGACGGTGGAACTCCCGACCTTCGTCACTCAGCAGCAGTTTTTTCGTTATTAGCAGGTAAGAATTTCACCGTTGTTTCCTTTGTAAAGTTTGTAACGCATTTTTCTCTTGTTCTGGAGGTTCGGTCACTTCTCCTGTTGTAAATAACATGTGCGTTCAGGTTTATATTACGTATTATCTTGTGATTGTGTTAACTCTAGGCTTCTTTTCTTATCTGGAAGGTCTCTCCCGAATGGTTTATCCCAGTGTCGGGAAATTTAGTTTCAATCTCCTTCGAATTGTTCTGTGCGCTATGTTGCAACTAAATGCCTGGTTTTAGTTTCTTTGGTCAAGTGGAAATAGGAGATTGGACATTGCGTGCCCAACCTGAATAGGTAATTACGACTTCCTGACCCCGTATTCGGTCTCATCAGAAACTAGATCCTCCGCCTGAGCTCGTTAATTTCTCATTTAATTTTCTGAGTTCTCTGTTTAGTTTTTTGCCTATTCTTATGAATCTCACTGTAATTCCGTTTGTTTTCAGGAAAGGATTCTTACCGAAGCCGCAAAAGGGGATTTGGGCTCAGCTTACAACACCCTTCTAACCCTCAGGTAAGCCCAGGCTCCCTATCTCGCTATTTTCTTAACTGCATTATTTTTTGCTTAGCTGAGTGTAAAACCCTCGTTGTGTGCAGGTCGCCTTATGGACACGACAACGCCTGCATGTAAGAGCATTTTGTTCTAGGTTTATGAAGTTCGATGAAAAGTCTGGCATTTTTCCTGATTGCTGAAACTTAGCTCGAGTTGGCTCTATCTATAGATTATAGTAATTGCATGAATTTGTTTCCCTTTGGGACTTAAGTCCTCTATGCCTGTATCGTATGTTTTATTGATTGTATAACCAATTCGGTTGTAATATTTGAATTCAGAAAATTGGTTCTTGTATTTTCGGTAAATCCCCATTGAGAAATTGATTGCTTTACTTTGCTTGGAGATTCGGTTTATTTTCCCTTTGTTCAATATCTGTGTGGGTTAGATACAGTTCGGTATTTTTTCCTCCATCTGGGGTTTACAGTTTCCAACATGATATTTTGGGTCTAATTATGTTATGACCATTTCGTCTATATAAATATAATGTTCTGCTATTTACTTCCACTTGCCTTTGTTATGCATTGTTTTCCAGTTTCCTTTTAAATTCTCTTGCAGTGTAATTCACTTTGTCTATAGCTAGTTAATAATAATTTTTATAAATAAATCACAACATTCTTTCTTTTCTATTTATAGCAAATGTAAACTGCAACAAGTCAGAGGTTAAAATTTACGAGAGGAACATGACCCATGCCTTGTCACCACAGGGCTGGGCGCTAAAATTAGGTGTCTCAACAGTTTCATGGTTTACAGTAGACATTCTTCTTATATTCTTCCAACTATATAAATTATTTCCGGATATTTAATGGGTCTCAGACGGAATAAAATAGTTTATTTATATGTGATAAAGAAGAAAACAATTGTACTACTACTTATTATATTTTCTTTGTGGGTTGTGTTGAATATGGTTTCTTGTACAGGACCTTAGTTTGCAGTACTTACACTGTCTCGTTCATTTTTTGTAATACATATAACATTTTACATTTCTCGATTAATATTTCAGGTTTTTCATCTCCTAAATTAAAGAAAAAACTTCTTTCTTAGGTTGTCATTTACACATTAAAATAAATAAATCAAAAGGTACTTATTTATGTACATTTTTTTCCACATAATTAATGGTTTTGCGAAACTTTGAGAGAGGCAATCACGTCCTCTGCTCTCCCCATACTCCTCTCCAGAGCCTTGGGTAGTAGAAAAATTTAATTAGAATAAATGCCTCAGGATTATAATCCAACTTATACTTCTCTAGGTTTTTAGAGCTCCACTTGTTTCCCCTTCCCTTCTTCAACATTTCCATTTTATCCTTTTAGGGAAGTAACTGGTGGAAACTATCTCTACTTTTTACTCTGAAATCTTGGAATCATTTACCATTCAAATAATCCATTTTACTCAAGTTAATTTATTAAATACTCATTTATTTATAAATAAACTCAAATATCACTAACGAATAACCATATTCGTTAGTTCCTTTTACTTTTAATAATTCGAATGTATCATAAAAGTTTGTCAAATATAATTAACATAAAAAATGGTGTTACATCTTCCCCCTCTAAGGTAAACATCATCCCTGGTGTTATTTTATCATTTAAAATAGTCTAGGATATGCCTCTCGAATGAAATTTTCATCCTCCCATGTAGCCTGCTCTCGGCTAAAGTGCTTCCATTGCACCTTAACTTCGTGGATGACTCGCCTTTGGAGTGTTATTTCTCTCTGATTGAGAATATGTTGAGGTTCTACCAGAAACTCGCCATCTAATTCTATGTGCAGTGGCACAGGAAAAATATAATTAGTTCCAACAAGAAACCCTTCCCTTCTTCAAGATTTCCATTTTATCCTTTTAGGGAAGTAACTTGTGGAAACTATCTCTACTTTTTACTCTGAAATCTTGTAATCATTTACCATTTAGGTAATCCGTTTTACTCAAGTTCATTTATTAAATATTCCTTCATTTATAAATAAACTCAAATATCACTAACGAATAACCATATTCGTTAGTTCCTTTTACTTTTAATAATTCGAATGTATCATAAAAGTTTGTCAAATATAATTAACATAAAAAATGGAGTTACATCTTCCCGCTCTAAGGTAAACATCATCCCTGGTGTTATTTTATCATTGAAAATAGTCCATAATATGCCTCTCGAATGAAATTTTCATCCTCCCATGTAGCCTGATCTCGGTTAAAGTGCTTCCATTGCACCTTAACTTGGTGGATGACTCGCCTTTGGAGCGTTATTTCTCTCTGATTGAGAATATGCTGAGGTTCTACCAGAAACTCGCCATCTAATTCTATCTGCAGTGGCATAGGAAAACTATAATTAGTTCCAACAAGAAATTTTCTTATTTACACATCGTAATGTAATCATGACTTACCTATATATTCTGCCAATGTATCACATGCTTAGGGTCATGTATGTATTGTTTCAACAATGATACATGTAACACATTATGTACCATTATATGACTAGGCAAAGCCAGTCGATAAGCCACCAACCAGTTCTGTTCCGAAATTTGGAATGGTATGCAATACATCGAAGCCAATTTGGCACAAGTACTCCACCTCAAGGTACTCCTCTTTGGTTTAATTCTTACATATACGTGGTCACCCACCACAAACTCCCTGAAGGTTTTATTTAAGTGTGCATATATCATTTTCCAATCTTGAGCTACCTTTAAGTTTTTTCTAATCTTTCTCACCTCATGCTCCAATTCCTCAAGAATGTCTGGTTCAAGCATCATTTTGTTTTCTAGACTGCTCCAATTTATGGGGGTCTGACATTTCCTTCCATACAATGCTCAAAAGGCCTCATCTTAAGGGATTATTTATATCTGTTATTATAAGAAAACTCGACCAAATGTAGATACTCTTCCCACTTTGTAGGTTGTTGCATGATGTACATGCACGACATATCCTCCAACACTTGATTCACCCTCTTCGTTTGCCCATCTGTTTGAGGATGGTAAGCGGTACTAAATTGAATTTGTGTTTCCAATCCGATGAATAATGTTTTCCAAAATGTTGATGTAAAGTTTACACCTCCATATGAGATAACAATTCTTGGAATACCGTGCAATCTAAAAATTTATTTCATGAATATGGTAGCAATCTATATTGTTTTTTATGTTGACTAGACAGGTACGAAATGAGTTACCTTGTTGATTTTATACACCACCACCATGATTGAGTCATCGTGTCTTTTTTTCTTAGTAACTCGATGATGAAATCAAGTGAAATGACTTCCCATTTCCAATCAGGTATAGGGATAGGCTGAAGTAATCCTACTGGATGATAGTGTTCTACCCTGACTTCCTAGCACTCCAAGCACTTGGTCAAGTATTTGGAAATGTCTTTATGCATTCCTGGCCATAGATGATATTTCCTAATTGTTGTTAACACCTTTTGATATCTGGAATGTCTTGCATAGGAGCTCTGATGATATTCATCCAGAATCAACCCCTTCAAGCTCATTTGATTTGGAATACATATATTCTTTAAGTATAGCCAGAGTTGTTTGTCACTAAGCTCATAATATGATTTATTTCCTTGTTTTTGCCTTCTCTTTCTTTTTTCCATAGGAATTGATATTTGGGGTCCTTCCTTGTTGCCTCCACCATCTGTTCCTAGAACTTACATTCAACATGGTTAAAATAGAGTTCATAGATGTAATGTAATTGTATGCTTAAAACATCAGCAACAGGGTTATCCTTACATTTTACATGTGGAATATGAAAATCAAATTCACTTAAGAATGCGTTCCATATTGCTTGGAGAGCATTTAAATCAAATTGTTTAAAATAGATCGTTAAATTGCTATGGTTGTTTCTTAGCACAAAATTTTTTCCAAGCAAGTAATGTCTCCATACTCACAAGGCGTGAACTACTGTAGTTAATTCTCAATCATATGAAGGATATATTTTCTCATGATCCTTCAAATTTCTGGATTCATATGTACCTTACCTTCTTGCATCAAAACTGCTCTCAAACCTTCCTTGTCGGAATTATTGCATACTTTGAATTCCTTATTTGGGTGTGCCACTTCGAGTACAAGGGAAGTAGTCAGTATCTCTTTCAATCGTTCAAAAATGTTTTGACATTATTGAATCCACTTAAAGACTCCTCCTTTCCACTGTAGAGAGGTAATAGGAAAGACTACTTTATAGAAATCGTTAATGAATCTGTTGGATATAATATCTATACACTTTTCTCTCCCATTTTTGCCCTCCTTTCTATCTCTTTGTACCATTTACTGTTCTAAAACACATGAGGTCAACCCAATCCCATTATCTTATATGGAATATTTGATTAATGAAGTAATAGTCGTGGACACTTTATATTTGCAAGTATTAACTTTGTTATTTCCACAGATCTAGCAAACTAAAGAGAATTACATTTGCAAGCCATGAAGCAACTCTAAATTCTTAGCGCTATCTCAATATGCTTCAACAACACAACAGATTCCAACTTGCCTCAGCTCTATTCTAGGATTTTCATGGTTTCCTTTCAGCAACTACTTTGCTGTTGTAACAAATGTATAATTGTAGATATTTAGTTGTTAGAGGGAAATTACAGCTCCCTTAAAATTTTATAAAAAGGGCCTCAGGGCTGTGAATCGGGGTTAAGCAAAAAGAACAGATATTGTAACAAATGTACTTTTAATCAATTGAATATAGTGTTTTGTTGTTCCATTTGTGAGTTGTGAGTTTGCCACAACCCTGATCAGAGAGTTGGGCCTACTCTTCTGATCAGGTGCTGTGTTATTTTCATTTTTGTTGATTTCATATTTTGGTTGATAATTGTAACTATTGTTCCGGTATGATTTTGTAATTTCTCTAAATACTTTTATAATTTTGCAATCCATCTCTAATTGTCGTTACAGTAGTTTCTTGCTTTCATTGACTAAGCCTATGATTCAATAGCAGGTTATGTTATTTCTCTTGCATATACTATGTGTGTTAGTCTTCAAATAACTAACACACCTGGATTAATAATTAATGTGGAAAAAGTGTTTGAATATTTGTTCATATCTGGATACCAATGTTTTGGTGTTGTTGCCGGGGAAGGCTAACAAGGTGCAAGAACAGGATCTGCAATTGATATAATGGTTGAAATCTCGTCTTGGGGAGGGAATTTATTGCCCCGCTCCAGGTCCTGAGTGTAGTGTTTGTCTTCTCGCTTTTCATTGTTTTTTTTTCAGAACTGATCTCTCATCTTGGGGAGGGTATTTGTTACCCTGCTCTAAGTCCTGAGCATAGTGCTCTATTTTCTTTTTTTTTTCCATTGTTTTTTTAGAACTGATCTCTCACCTTAGGGAGGGAATTTATTACCTTAATCTAAGTCTTGAGCGTAGTGTGTTGTTTTTTTTTCCTTTTCTTTTTAATTAGAACCAATCTCTCATCTTGGGGAGGGAGTTTGTTACCTTGTTCCAAGTCCTGAGCGTAGTGTTCTAGTTTTCTGCTTTGTTATTATTTTTTATAAGGGCCAAGTTATCTTCTTGGTGAGGGTATTTGATCACCCTACTTCAGGTCCTGAACTTTTATATTTTCTTTTCTTTATTTGATTTTCTTTTTTAACCTACTCTCTCATCCTGAGGAGGAAACTACCCGTCCTGCTCTGGGTCCTGAGTTCTTTTGTTATTTTAATTAATTCTTCCCACCAATTTTATGAACAAATATCTGAATAAAAGGTGGAGAGGAAGACCCCCAAAGAAAGGAAGGGATCTGGGAAGGAAGACATATATCTAGGAGATCATCTAAAAGGTTGAATCTGAAGCATATTCTCATGCTACTGCAAGGGTAAGGGTTCAAACGAAGTCCGAAGGACAATCGTTTGAGCAACCAGTGCCATCCACAATACTAGAGGAACTTATTTCGACAACGGAAGGAGTAATAAATAAGGTACCAGTGGAGGAGATACCCCTACTACCAACAGAAGGGGAAGAAATATCAAGTAGAGGGTTAGAATAATTGAGTAATTCCAACTTGGAAGAAGAACCCCTGAAGGAGTTTGCATCATCACTAGACCAAGGGAGTGTTGTGAAACCTCCTGCAGTTGAATTGAGAAATTCCAATTGGGAAGAAGAGGTCCTAAAGGATTTCTCTTGACCACGAGACCAAGGGAGTGTTGTGAAACCTCCTACAGTCGAATCACCCCAAGTACCAGTTGCAGAACTAGTTGAAAACCTGGTTGAGTATTGGAGGATATTCATTGCACCTACAAGTTCTTCTATTGATTTTCCAATTGGAAACATTATAGGTGATTCACCAATGAAGCCCATTCATTTAACGGGTCTGCCTAATTTTCATGGGCTTTCTTATGAAGACCCCGATAAATTCCTCTTCAGATTTCACATTGCCTGTCAAGGGTATGATTATATCGCCGATGCTTAGAAGCTAAAAATATTTCCTTCTACCTTAAAAGGGACAACCCTACGATGGTTCTTGGGTTTAGGAGGAATGACTATTTCCTCACGAGATGTGATGAAGGAAGTTTTTTTGGAGAAATACCAAGATTATTATAAATCCCATGACATCAAAGAGGAAATTTTTAAGTTTCTGCAGAAAAAGGATGAGAACATGGAATATTGTGTGGAACGATTCAAATATATATTGCAGAGATCAGGCCATAGTGACCTGGATAAAGATATTTTGAAGATCATCCTTCTCCGGGCACATAGGGAATATTCCCTACAACTTCTAAACATAGTGGGAAAGGGGGATGTTTCAAAAGAAGACTTTGACACTATCTGTGAGTTGTGCATTCAATGTTCATGGAGGGCTGCAAGGAGTGGACAAGGAATTTGGTCATTAAAAACTTCTGGTGGAGGGGTTACAAAGGGAGAAATCAGAAACCTACTGGATAACCTAAGGACTGATATCCTAAGCACATTATCCACTGAGATGGACACTCTGCAAGAGAAACAGGAAAAAAATAAAGTTGGAGAAGGCTATGGCTATATTTTTCCCACAGTGCAGAAATAAGCATCCGTTGAAAGAATGCCCATTAAACAAAATGGAGGCATGTGCAATTCGCGAACAGACCTAATCGACCAATTTGTGCCCTTCCTTGCTAGGACTAAAGGCAATTTTTCAAGGGGTAAGTGAAGAAAATGTGGTAGATAAAATATAATTTATGGGATCGAAAAACCCATGGCAACATCGACCACCAGCTATGAATTGAGGTATGCATGAACACTCATCTCAATATTTTAATAATTTTGATATGGGTCCCCAGTTTGTACCTTTTTCACCGATGTGGTCTCAATATCAATATCCCTCTAGAGACAATGAGCTCCCTAGACCAGTTCGAATCCTTCATGGAATTAGAACTAATGTGGACCCTCTCTTACTGGGAAATTTCCCCAATCTATACCTCAACAACAACTTCATTTTCCCTCTAATGTAGCTCCAGGCAACCCATTCCTTTGACCCTAGATTCCTATCCAGCCCAATCTGAATCCTAACAATAAAGGGGTCCAACAAACAAACAATCTTAACGTTCCATCATACAACATTTCAACCATAGGACTTAATGAGATAAACTTATGATCTGGGCGGGTAGTAAATGATCTAACTTCACCTATTATGATAGAACAAATTAACAATGAAGTTGTAGAACCAAAAGAGAGAATAGTTTGGGATAAACCAGACCAAAACATGATAAACCAAACACCTCCCTAGCCTATGCTTAACTAGGGTCATCCAATTACTCCACCATATCCTGAAAGATTGACCCTAAATAAAAGAAACCCTCAAGCGGAGTTTGACTTCCAGGGGGAATTGCAAAATATTTTTGTCAAAATACCCCTGCTCCAAGCTATGAGGGATGTACCTATATATGCAAAAAATCTTAAATATTACTGCTCTAAGAAACCTAGGAATAAACCAAGGGATTTTTTAACCATTCATGTGATGGGTAGACTATCCGACATCATGCTAGGAAAGACCATGCCTGTAAAATATGGGGACCCAGTGAACCCAATTCTAATAGTACAAATAAATGGGGTTGAAATCCCAAATGTACTGGTATATTTGGTTGTTGCCATCAATATCATTACCTCCAAAATAATGAATGCATTAGGTCTTGAAAAAATTAAGCCAAGCCCCACTATCTTGGAATTAGCAGATAGGTCTACAATTAAACTGGTAGGAAAGTTGAAAGATGTGATTATTTTAGTGGACTCATGGCGCTATCCCATAGACCTCCTTGTATTACAAACATTATTCTCATTTTGTGGTCATCCATTGATCTCGGCAAGACCTTAGCTCGCAACCGCAAACGCCTATATTGGGTGTCGATTTGGACATATGACTATATCAATTGGGGAGGTTACAAATAACCTTACTCTCTACCACCTTGCGGAACCCAATCCATGTGAAAAACTATTAACTAGATAGAAAGCTCTGCCAGTAGAAGACCCTGAACCTGAAAATGAAGAAGTTATACCAATTTTCACCATTTGGCAGGCCCTTCAACTCAAAACAAAAACTAAAGATGACGCCATTAACACTTTTATTAATGATCCCAGTTTTGTTTCCAATTCAACTCGTCAATTTTTAGAGTCTGCTATGAGCTGTGAAACATAGGAAAACATCAAACCAAAAGATGAAATTAAAGACATTCATGTAACTTCATCCCGTGATAGTATTCCAATTGAAATTAAACCAGCGAGGACACTCAAAATCAACCCAAATCTATCAGAATCCCAGACAAAGTAGCTTTCAAAAGTCCTTCAAGACCATCATGAATTTTTTTCCTGGAATTATACCAACATGAAGGGGATCCATGCTAATTTATGTACTCATAATATTTATATGAAGGAATATTTCCGCCCTGTGAGACAACCCCAATGGAGAGTGAATCATGCTCTAAAGAACATTGTTAAGGAAAAATTATAGAAATTATTTGATGTAGGTTTCATTTACCCCATTTCGGATAGCCAATGGGTGTCTCCGCTGGTTATTGTTCCCAAAAATAATGGTAAATGGTGGATCTGCAAAGATTATAGGGAGCTAAACAAGGCAAATCAAAAACACCATTTCCCTTTGTCATTCATTGAGGACACCTTGGATGGGAAGAATTTCTTTTCCTTCCTAGACAGGTTTAGTGGGTATAACTAGATCCCCATAGCCCCATAAGACCAATATAAAAAAACTTTCACAAGCCCATGGGGGACCTTTGCATACATGTTCCTCCAATTTGGCCTGTCTAATGCACCTGCAACCTTCCAGAGGGATATTTTGGTATTTTTTTCCGATTTAGCCGATGACACCATTGAAATATATATGGATGATTTTACTACATATGAGCACTCATTTGAAGAAGGGTTGGAAATTCTAGAAAAAGTACTCAAAAGCTATAAGCATACCCATGTATCTCTGAGTATAATCAAATTCCATATGATGATGGAAGAAGGAATAGTATTGGGACATTTTCTCTTAGCTGCTGGAATTCGAGTTGATCTGGTCAAAGTAGAGGTAATATTATGCTTCCTGGTAACCAAGACACCCACACAGGTACGTAGCTTTATTGGGTGTGCTGGTTAATATAGACACTTTATAGAAAACTTTGCTAATATAGCACATCCACTTTTTCAATTACTAACAAAAGATGAAAAATTTTTGTGGATAGAAGGTTGTGAAGTAGCTTTCGTGAAAATCAAGGGACTGGTTTGCAAAGATCCAATCCTTCAAGGACCTGATTGGGCATTGCCATTTCACATACATGTTGATGCCTCTCACACAACAGTAGGAGCAGTATTAGGACAACAGGTAGAAAAAACACCGTATGTATTTTATTATATCAATAAGAATTTAATTCCTGCTGAATTGAATTACACGGTGACTGAAAAGGAATTCCTAGCTGTCATCTATGCTATCAATAAGTTCGAGCACCACATCACTGGGTATCCTACTTTTTTACATACTGTTCATGCAACAATAAGGTATTCGATAAATAAACCTATCACTCTTGGTCGCATTACAAGATGGTTGCTATTGCTTCAAGAATTTGATATCACAATAGTAGACAAAATAGGAAAAGATAATGTAGTTGATGCTTTTCTGTTTAGAATGGATAACAATGATGAATGCACACCTATGAACATATTTTTACAATTTCTACTAACCCTCTGTCATATGCAGATATTGCTAACTATCTTGCTACAGGGAAGGTGCCTCATCATTTTTCATACAGGGAAAAACGAAAAATTATTCATCAAAGTACCCGATATTCTTGGATGGCAGGGACCTCTTTCATACAGGAGCCGATAAGCATATTCGAAATTGTGTATCTGAGGATGATATATATTACGTGCCGAAGTCTGCCCATAATGGCCCTTGTGGGGGGAATTTTGTAGATAAAAGAATAGGCCATAAGGTGCTAAAAATGGGATATTACTGGCCTTATATCTTTCAGGAGGTGAAAAATTATGTCCGTAGGTGTGATAGTTGCCAGAGCATGGGGTAGCTTGGTCGAGCTGATGAAATTCCTTTGCATCCACAGGTATTCCTTGAAATTTTTGAGAAATGGACTATCGATTTAGTTGCACTCTTCAACCAACCCTCCCAGAAAAAGGTTCACATTTTGTTCTGCACTGATTACGTGACTAAGTGGGTAGAAGCCATAGTTGTTCTGAAAGAAATAGAATAGGTGGGTTCAGATTTTCTATTTGAAGAAATTTCTGCTCGTTATGGTACTCCGAGGGAGATTGTTTCAGATGGAGGAGCATAATTTACATCACACATGATAATGAAGCTTATGCAGAAATATGGGGTCAAGCATAGGGTGACATCCCCTTACCACCCCAAGAGAATGGACAAGTAGAAAGCACAATCACGACATTGGAAAATATCTTGAAAAAAATTGTGGCATACCATTATTGTGCTCAGAAGCTACCTGAAGCTCTTTGGGCATACAGAACAAAATGGCGAAACACAACTAGATTTTCACCATTTGAGCTGGTTTATGGGAAATACCCATTGTTTCCGATAAAATTTGAAATCTGTACGCTCAAAACAGCTCTTGAAGTTGGTTTGGATCTGTCAGATGCCCAGAAACAATGACTGGCTCAGCTTAATGAACTATATGAAATTTGTTCAATGGTTGTCCAGAGGAATACTGCTATTCAGTAGTAGAAGATGAAATGGCATGATAAGTTTATCAAAAACAAAGTGTTTCATAGTGGATATAGGGCATTACTTTATGACTCCCATTTTAAAGATTTTAAGGGAATGCTTTGCACTCGCTGGATGGGACCTTACGAGGTGGAAATTGTTTTTGATAATGGAAAATTCAGGCTAGTTACAATTGATGATACACATGCTTATTTCATAGAAAATGGACATCACCTGAGATTATACCACTGTCTAGCCTCTAAGGATGATTTCATCAAACCACTCTCTAAGAAATATGGTTTGAAGTTTATCAGCGCAGAGAAATCCTCCTCTACATCCTTGCTCTAAATATATATATATAATAAACACTGTAACTATTTATTTCTTGTATTTTTTCTGGAGTTGCTACTAAGGAGTAATGTTTCAGAGCTTGAAATTTTTTTAAGTATCGATGCTATTACTCCTTGGAGGCTGCTACTCATGATGTTGTTACTCGGTTTCTGCTACACATGATGTTGTTACTCGGTTGCTGCTAATGATGATGTTGTTACTCGGTTGCTGCTACTCATGATGTTGTTACTCTAGATGCCGCTACTCGTGATCTTGTTACTCTGGATGCTACTACTTGTGATGTTGTTACTCCGGATACTGCTACTCGTGATGTTGTTACTCCGGATGCTGCTACTCCAGATGCTGCTACTCAATGTTGTTACTCTAGGTGTTGCTACTCGCATTATTGTTACTCCAAATGCTGCTACTCCTCGATGTTGTTACTCTATACACATCATTACTAGATTTTTATTCTAGAAACTGTCACTTCCTCCATGTAGGCCGCGAGATGTGTCTCCATTTGATTCTTATGGATTTAATTAAATATTCCGTGGAAAATGCATTAATGTCGCGGACGGCTACATTTAGGTTGGGGGAGTTCCATCATAACTAAATGATGGCGTAATGATGATTCCAAAAGTCATTATTACAACTTCGTGTGATTGTACACCCTAGATCCTTGCCATATTATGTATAATAATTAAGGATATATTGTGATTTGAAACATGCATATGATATGAATCGATTAGTCCTTTCCACCTCATATGAAATAATTACTATTTCATTCACTACACTTGCCATACATTTCCATGATTTTCTTCATTTCCCGAGAATCACCATTCATATTTACCATTATTACCTAATTTTTCACCATGTTGTTTTTTCCAAATTTGGTACCCACCTCTCTTTCCAATGGTTTGCTATTCGGGAGTGCTATAATAGTCTCTACAGGATGGGTGGACTAGCTGTGCGACATGAACCTAAAAACACAGTCTTAGTCCGCAACAATCCAGATGTGTGGCAAGTTTTTGTCAATGCAGGATGGGATATCTACTTTGATAGATTGCAGGGGTTTGACAAGGGAATCATAATGGAGTTTGCACTTAATTTGAATGAGAATTTATTATGGGTTAGAGGATTAGAAATTCCCAACATAGAAGAAGTAACTGTGGAAGTTAGCGGGCTAAGAAAACAAGGCAACAATGGTTTTCTCAGAGAATTCCCCTCCCAGAGTTTCCTGAACTGTTTCTGCTGGCAGGAGAAAGCGTCATTCAATATGGGAGAGGATATGAGCACAAATTTGTACCATATCCATGGAACTAAGTAGTAGGTTTTGTAATGAAATACATAACCTATGAAGGACGAGCCACAACTCTGTTCAAATATCATTTCAAAATCTTGGTTCACCTTCAATTTTCGCAGGCCCAGGTTCATTCCTTAAACATGCCTTTCTTTCTATTAAAACAACTATAGTACATGGCATAGTCCACTCGGCATTCGTGCCAGATGTCAGTAGTTATCTCCAATCATGGATTGATTCTTTTATTGGTCATGCATGCAATAGTTCGATTTCAAGTTTCTTGGGAAGAAATACACTAGCCATCGAAAGAAGAGATAGAAACTGTCATTGCTGCTAGAGAGGAAGAAGCAGCACCTTCAACTAATTTAGCAGAAGAAGAATAGTCAGAGGAAATGGAAATAGACTAGGAAGAACCAGAAGAAATGGAGATGGAGGTTGATCAGGAAAAACCGAAAGAAATGGGAATGGAGGAGACAATTGGTGATACAGTTGAGGCTGCCAAACAAGAACCATCCTTTCCTGAAGAAACTACAGGTGAAGGAATTATGTGTATAGCGCACGAAGTTGAGACTGTATTACAGTCGTAGAATTTCATTAATGAGGAATACAAAGGTGGAACATCATATAGAGGGATGGCAAGTGATGTTGTTACGCAAGAAACAACATCACCTACCCAAGCAAATATGAGTATCGAAACAAGTAGGGGTGTCACACAAGAACCACCCCTAATTCAGTGAGAGTAAGGAGACAGGGAGGGAATAATCCGTTAAGTCGACACTTTACTAGAAGAACTAGTATCGACCGCAGGAGAGGAAGTAATGCACGAATAACATGGAGATAGAGAAGAAATAACCTGCAAAGTTGAAACTACTCCACAAGAACCAGTATCGACCATAGGTGAGGAAGTAATGCACGAAGGATAGGAGGATAGAAATATCCTAAAAGTCAACATTGTTCCATAAGAACGAGTGTCGACCTCGACAGAGGTAGCAGTGCATGAAAGTTCAGCCCAAGTTGGAAACAAGGACGACGAAGCTATTCCCCATTCTTCTTTTTAGTATATGATGCCTGGAATGGAGAGGGGGTTTCGCTCATCCTAATGATTAATGGAGGAAATATTTATCCCACCAGTACTGAGGATCTTCGACTCAGGGAAAGATATGACCAATATCGGTCCATCAATTTTTCATTCTCAGCAAGGGCACCTAGAGGATCAAATAGAAAAGGGAATTTCTGTGGAAACACTAGTACATAGAATGGTCGATGAGAGCATTGACCAAGCGACAAAATTCCCTGAGGTAAATGAGAAGGAGAATGCCCCTGAAGAAGGGTAGCTAAGCCAGAAATACCTTAGAGAAAAAATAGTTGATGATATCAACAACATTCCACTGCCTCCTAAGCCTACTAGAAGTTTGGGAGATGCAGTTATTCTCAAACAGGAGTGGATTGAATAGTGTGAGAGAAGAATATTACCTCTCTAGAAAATTTATCAACTTCATTTCAATGAAACCATGCAATTAAAGAAGGAATTTGGGAGCTGAGGAGGAAAGTATCCTGGTTCAAGAAGAAGGTAAAAGTCTATAAGTAGAAGTCATTAAAACCTAAAATTGAGGTCTCCTCTATGGCTACAGAGACTGGTCTGATTGAAAATCTATTTCAAGGGTGAGAATTCTTCCTGGTCGCTAAAATTTAGAGATGGTAGTCTGCTGCAAATGGACATAAGAGGGAGACAATGCAAGTTTGAGAGCGGGTTGCTAGGATTATTACATGGTATATAGACTAGTTGGATAGAGCGCAACAGAGGCAAGAAAAACAACAAGGAAAGATAAAGGAGATAGAAGAAAAGGTGCAAATGCTGCGATGAGATAAGGACAAGATGTTTTCCTTAGTGCAGTAGGTATGTATACCTCCCGCACATAGTTATGCCTTATTCCTTCATGAACAGTTTCTTTTATTTTTCCTTGAGAGTATATATAAGGAAATTTTCCATGAAATTTAGGATCCAATCCAGTTCCTCCGTATTTTGAAAATTCATGATATCATAGGTTAGCACATAATGTGTGAACTCTACATGCATGGTTACTTCCTAAGGCACGATCAGGCCTTAAACCCCATTCCATTAATGGGGGATATTCTTTTACAAGCCTTCACCTCCTACACTATCAATTAGCTTAAATGGAGAAAGGCTTATGATACGTTTGAAGAAAATCAAGTTACAAGGCCGCTAATGATGAGACGGGAGCATGGCCAGGAAGAAAATATTTATTTTAAGCATTTTACCTTTTTATAGATTGAGGGACATAGGAGACATATGTTGACAACCGAGAAATGGTGTGTTGACCTCTGTGTCAGGCAGACAGTAACTATATGAAACGAAGCGTTGGACAATTGTCAAAGGAGGTGGATGTTTTCATTGTCAGTCAATAGAGGTTGAGATCCTTTTGGAGTACCCAACTTTGTACGAGCATTAGAAAGACTGCCACATTTTTTAGCATGCATTCAGACTTGTCGGGTCCAGTGAATGGGGCTAAGGTTTCATTTTCCCTTCATTTGGTTGCCAGCAGAGCAATATACTCCTTCATACAATGTCAACCCAGACTAGTGGAAGGATGTTGTTATGACAAAAGGTTATAAACCCCCTGGGACAAAGATGGCCGAAGAGTATGACCTCGTACAACTTTATGCCAGACAGAGTTAGTCCAATCCAGATCTGAGAAGACAGCGAGAAGCATGAGGACATGTAGATAGACCAGTTGGGGCGAGATGTTGGGTACCAAATCTGTAAACTTTTCTCTCCCATTTTTTCCCACCTTTCTACGTCTTTGTATCATTAATTTTTGTAAAACACACTAGGTAAAATCCTTCCCATTTTCTTATATGTAATATTTGATTAATGAAGTAATAGTCATGGAGACTTTACCTTTGCAAGTATTTACCCCGTTATTTCCACGGATTCGTCAAAGTAAAGGGAATTACATTTGCAAGCCATGAAGAAACTCTAAATTCTCAGCACTATCTCAACATGCTTCAACATCACAACATATTCCAACTTACCCAAGCTCTATTACAAGATTTTAGTGGTTTCCTTTCGGCAACTAGTTTACTGTTGTAACAGATGTATAATTGTAGATATTTAGTTGTTAGAGGGAAGTTACGGTTCCCTAAAAGTTTGTATAAATAGGGCCTAAGGGCTGTGAATCGGGGTTAAGCAGAAAGAATAGATATTGCAATAGAAGTACTTTTAATAAATTGAATACATATTTTTGTTGTTTTGTTTGTGAGCTGTGAGTTTACTGCGACCTTAATCAGAGAGGTGGGCCCATTCTTCTGATTAGGTGCTACATTATTTTCCTTGTTGTTGATTTCATATTTTGGTTTATCATTGTAACTATTGTTTTGGTATGATTCTGTAATTGCTGTGAATACTTTTATAATTTTGCAATCCATCTTTGATTGTTGTTCCAATAGTTGCTTGCTTTCATTTATTAACATTGTGATTTAACAGCAGGTTATGTTATTTATATTGCATATACTATGCACGTTATTCTTGAAATAACTAATGCACCTAGATTGATAATTAATGTGGAAAAAGGGTTTGAATATTTGTTCATATCTGGACACCAAAAGAATCGTCGATAGTAACTAGCTAAACCCATGAATGAACGTATGTATGCCACATTCTTAGGGGCTCTCCATTCCATAATCATCCTTATCTTTTCAGGGTATACAAAAATCCCCTCGACAAATATCATGTGTCCTAGATACTGAATCTACTCCTTTTAGAAGTCACATTTACTAAATTTTGTGTAGAGTCGGTGTTCCCATAACATTTTCAGCACTATGCATAAATTCTCCTTGTGTTATTCCATATTCTTAGAATATATCAATATATCGTCAATAAAAATTAAAAGAAAAATATCGAGAAATGGGTGGAAGATACAATGCATCAAGCTCATGAAAGTTGTTGTTGCATTGGTTAATCCGAATGGTAACACCACAAATTCATAATTTTTGTACCGGGTACAAAAATTTTCTTTGAATATGTCCTCATCCTTAATCCCTATTTGTTGATACCCCAACCTTAGATCAATATTAGAAAACATTGTTTCCCCCTTCACTTGATCAAACAGGTCGTGTATGCATGGTAATGGGTACTTGTTTTTTACAGTCAATTTATTGAGTGGTCGGTAATCCATGCACATTCGCATAGTATCGTCCTTTTTCTTAACAAACAACACTTGTGCTCCCCAAGGAGACACACTTGGTCGAATATATCCTTTTTCCATTAATTCTTGCAACTGAATTTTTAATTCTGTTAATTCAGGCACACTCATTTTCTATGGTGCTCGTGACACAGGTGTTGCCCCATGTATTAGTTCTATTGTGAAATCAATATATCGCTTTGGTGGTAATCCTCGGATATTTTCAGTGAACACATTCATGTATTCCTGTACAATAGGAATATTTTCCAACATAAGCATCTTATCCTTGGAGTTAGAGAACCCCACTTGAATTGCATAGAGGTGACACCCCTTTCTAAGGCATTTACCCAACTAGGATGTAGTAATGGGGTGCAACCTAGGTGGCTTCTTGACCCCTTGCAATTCCTAACATATACCATATTATAATTTAAAGAAAATGACTTTATCTTTGCAATCCACTAATGAGCAGTGTATTTCTAACCAGTCCATTCCCAACAAAATATCATAGGAACCTATAGGTAGAATGTTTAGTTCCATAGTTATGTGTTGATCTCCTATATTTAGCTCACAATTTGGAACTTTGGCATTGAGACGCCTTTTTTCTCTTGTAGCCAGCTGAACCAACCACTGGTTCTTAAATTTTTGGTTTTGGAGTTTACATTTTTCAACTATGTGGGGGTTTATATAGCTCAAACTAGCACCAGGGTCAACCAAAATGGAAATAGATTGGGTTTGTAGCTTACCTTCCAGTTCTATCATAGTTGGCTAAAAATCTGCTTGCCGATCTTCCAGAGTAGAATCGATCCTTGGTATGTTTCGTGCCACATCTCCCACTGTAGATGCCTCTTCCAGGTTGATTGTCACTTCATTTCTCCCTCAATGAGGACAATTCTCAAAATAATGTGCCTCCCCACATCCCCAGCATTGCAATGGGATTTTTAGGACTTTCCAAGATCTGGCCTACTAGAAGCCTCCGTATGTTGCTATTCACCTACCCATTTGGGTTTTTTCTAATGTTTCCCAATCTACCTATATTTTGAATTCCTCACAGAATTTTATAGTTTCTTGGTATGCCATTTTTAAAATTCGAGGGGCCTTTTTGCCCTTTCTTAGGTGGTCATCTTCTACCAACTTCTCCCTTTGCCTTAGACTACTGATACCACATCCGTTCTTTTCTTATTACCTCGTCCATAGTTTTTGGGTTCACAAACTCGATTTTTTTTGTTCATGTGAGTAGGCAAACTGCTGAACAACCTTTGTACCTTTGCCTTTTCATCTCTTAAATATGACACATATCTTAAAAAGGAGGTAAATTTAGTGATAAATTCATCCATAAATATTTGTCCCAATTTCAGAACATAAAACTCTCATGATGCATCATAGAATCATTCATTTAAGTACTTGTCCTTGAAATATTGTTGGAACTCATGCCAAGTCACGTTTTTGTATTTAATTCCACGAACATTTTTCAGCTCTTCACACCATAATGTAGCCTTTTCCCGCAATTGATAGATAGCTAGGCAAGCTTTAAGTTTTTTGTTATATTCATAAGCTTGGAAATACTTATTCATATTTATTATCCAAGCTTCCGCCACTTCTTCAGCCTCTTCTTCAAATGTAGAATGTTTGATTTTCTAGAATTCATCCTGTAATTCCACTTTCTATTTCTTCAGCTCTTGTTGATCTGAAATATTATCAGATTCAACTTCATTATAATTTCCACTCTTACTACTTTGTTGGGTATAACTCCCTTATGGATTTTCATGAAATTGTTGTTGTTGCTCTCCTTCTTTGTGGGTGTCCCTCTATGGACCGAAATTTGCAATATGATGGTTATGTTTATCATATAGGCTCTTCAGTATCCTTTCTTGCTCTCTCATTAAATTCTCATTATCACTTTGAAATTGATTCATCTATGTCTGAATTTTTTGAACCGTATCTAATAGTCTATTTGTTTAACGTTGTTTCTCCTCCAGTGATATCGTGGCTTGTTGGTGTTGGTCCACACTTAATTACATCCACATTTCTAGGTTAACTTCAAGATTTAACAAGGGATGGGCTTCCCCTATATTTCTTGGCATTTGATGATTGTACCCTCTCCTCATTGTAACTCCTTATCAGTCATCCTCTCACTGTGAACAATTTAAAACAAGAAACAAAATGAAAACACCCAAGTTATCGCATTAGCCCATCTGGCCCAGGCATGTAACTTGGCTCTGATACCACTTGTCATAACTATTTACATAAATAAAAACCTACCATAATTTTTTTTATCTAAGTTAACCTTGCATTTCTAATATTACCAACCTACCTTTCGTATAGTTATTATATATATATATATATATATATATATATATATATATATGTATGTATGTATGTATGTATGTATGTATGTATATATGTTGCCTGCATATATTTACTGATCATGGATGTAAGTCAATAAACATATATAGATGTATCATTTCACTGTTACAATGTAAGATGAAATATTGGTATAAATTTAAATACATTACACATATTCCTTTTGGGTTCATCAATCTGCTTAGTCCACAATACTACATTATAAATGTCGACATTGGTAGACCCTGTACTAAAGATTTTGGTTTTGATTGCTTCAGATAACATTTTAGTTTTGATTAATTGTTAATCATACATCTCAACCATAATGTGATCCATATCATTCATTGTATTTATGGTATTGATTACTTCTCCACCTCGATTAGAAGACACCAGGCTAGAGGATAAGGTAGTATTTCCATAACTGTCCCACAAATTTTTTCTATTGCATCTGGTCCATCGGCTTGGCAGAACCCTAGATCCAATAGGTTTGTGGGAGTTTGGGGTGGTTAGGGTAACCACCCATCCCCTTGTCCCGTCTCTTGACCTCATTCTTTCGTCATTGGCAGCACTTAGCTTGGCTCTGCAACTTTCCTTCGACTCTTGTTAATTTAGGTAAACCCACCCTTATGGACAATGGAACTCCTATCCTTCATCACTCAACAACCAGTTTTTCATTATTGACAGGTAAGAATTCGACCATTGTTTCCTTTGTAAAGTTTGTATACCATTTTTCCCTTGTTTTGGAGGTTCGGTCACTTCTCTTGTTGTAAGTAACTTGTGCGTTCAGGTTTATATTACATATTATCTTGTGATTTCTTTAACTCAAGGCTTCATTTCTTAACTTAAAGGTATTTCTTGAATGGTTTATCCCACTATCGTAAAAGTCCGTTTCAATGTCCTTCAAATTTATCTATGTGCTAAGTTTCAACTAAATGCCTAGTTTTAGTTCCTTTGGTCAAGTTTAAAATGGAGATTGGACATTGCGTGCCCAACCTGAACAGGTAATTCCGACTTTTTGACCCTATAATTGATCTCATCAAAAATAGATCTCTTGTCTAAGCTGGTTAATTTCTCATTTAATTTTTTGAGTTCTTTATTTAGTTTTTTGTTTATTCTTATGAATCTGACTGTAATTTTGTTTGTTTTCAAGCAAGGATTCTTACCGAAGTCACATAAGGGGATTTGGGCTCGGATTACAACACCATTCTAACCCTCAGGTAAGCCTCGACTCCCTATCTCACTATTCTCTTAACTACATTATTTTCTGTTTAGGTGAGGGTAAAACCCTCCTTGTGTGCAGGGCACCTTAAGGCCACAACAGCGCTGCATGAAAGAGTTTTTTATTGTAGTTGTATGAGGTTCGATGAAAAGTTTGGAATTTTTCTTGATTACTCGAACTTAGCTTGAGATGGCTTTGTCTATTGAATTTAGTAATTTCATGATTTTTTTTCACTTCAGGACATAAGGCCTCTATGCATGTATCTTATCTTTTATTGAATATATAACCAATTTGGTTGTAATATTTGAATCTGGAAAACTGGTTCTTGTATTTTGGGTAAATCCCCATTGAGGAATTAATTACTTTATTCTGTTCTGAGTTTAATTTTATTTCCCCTTTGTTCAATATCTATATGGGTTAAATATAGTTTGGTGTTTCTTCCTCCATCTTAGGTTTAGAGTTTTCAACATGATAATTGGGGTAGAATTATGTTATGGCCATCTCATCTATATAAAGATATATTTCTTCTATTTACTTCCATTTTCCTCTGTTATGCACTATTTTCCAGTTTCGTTCTAAATTCTCTTGCAGTGTAATTGACTTTGTCTATAGCTAGTTAATAAGAATTTTTCGAAATAAACGGCAACCTTATTTCTTTTCAATTTATTGAAAATGTAAGATACAACAAGTCTAAGGTAAAAATTCACCAGAGGACCATGACCTCTGTTCTGGCACCACAAGGCTCGGTGCTAAACCTCTATGTCACAACAGTTTGATGGTTTACAATAGAAATTCTTCTTATATTCTTCCAACTACATAAATTCTTTCCAGATATTTAATGGGCCTCAGAAAAAATAAAATAATTTGTTTCTATTTGATAAAGAATATAGAATTTGTAATACTACTTATTTTATTTTCTTTCTGTGTTATGTTGAATATGGTCTCCTATATAGGACCTTAGTTTTTAGTACCTGTACAGTCTGGTTCCTTTTGTATAATACGTATAACAGTTTAGATTTCTGGATTACTATTTGATGTTTTTCGTCTTCTAAATTAAAGAAAGAAGTTATTTGCACAATTTAACATTTTTTGTCAATAATGATTAACATAACAGTAAAATCAAGTCATACACACTTCTTTCTTAGGTTGTCATTTGCACATTAAAATAGACAAACAGAAAGGTACTTATCTATGTACTTTTCTTTCTAGATAACTGTTTGTTCCAGCCAACCTTGAGAGAGGAAATCATGTCCTGTGCTCCCTCTGTGCGCCTCTCTAGAGCCTTAGGTAGTAGAAAACCTTAATTAGAAGAAAGGCGTTATGATTGTAATCCAACCTATAAATATCTGAGTTTTCAGAGCTCCACTAGTTTCCCTACCAGCTCTCAACAACTCTATCAACGTTCTATTGTTAACCCTTAACATCTTCCTAAACGAAACCCCATTCCCTTATTTAGGAATTCCATTTTATCCTTTTTAGGAAATAACTGTCAGAATCTATCTCTTTTTACTCTGGAACCTTGGAACCATTTACCATTCAGTTAGTCCCTTTTACAGGATAATTTATCAAATTTTATTTTATTTATAAATAAACTCAAATCTCACTAACAAATAACCATATTCCTTTGTTCCTTTTACTTTTAATAATTCAAATGTATCATAAAAGTATGTCAATTATAATTAAAGTAAAACAAGGTATTAGACAATGTCAATTTATTTTAATTTTAAATTGATATTTTTTTAAGTGCAAAGTTGAAAGAAAGATTTAGAATTTAAGAAATTCTACTATGATGATAAGATCAATGTCAAATACTTTTAATTCTAAATAGATTTTTTCTTTTAACATACTTTTAATTCTAAATAGATTTTTTCTTTTAACTTGTAAAGTGTGAAGAAAGATTTGAAAATCAAGAAGTTTAATCTTTCTTAATACTTTTTGGACATGTGCTAAAACACACATATACAATGCTCAACACAAAAGTAATTATATCTATCATTTAACTACATACTAATAAAAATAATATCTAATCATTGAAATTTCATTTATTTTTATTTATGCTTCATATTAATTATTTTAGCATATGATTATTTTTTAGTTGTTACATATCATTTTCATATTAATAATTGAATGAATTACAAATGTTCCTACTTAGTAAGGAGTAATTTATTTTTTAAGTTTTAATTAAGCGATATACAATGATGTTATTTAAAGTGCATATTGAAATATATATATATATATATATATATATATATATATATATATATATATAATAGTTAAATAAGATGAATGGATTGAATGAACATAGCTACAGTGACTATTGATATTTTAAAATGATATTAATTAAAACTAATCAAATAGTTTTATTTTATTTTATTTTTATATTCTATATTTTTTTAATTTAATATTTGTTTTATTTTTGAAAAAATGAATTATTTTTGGTATTATGAGTAATGTGTTTTCCTTGATGTAAACCTAAATTTCAATTTGTCATGCTATGTCACCATGGTTGTGTCAAACTCTTGTCCCAATAGAGAATTGATGAGCCTCGTTAGGTTATGGATGAATGCTGATTCTTAGCATCTTCAGAGATTTGAAGATGATTTGAATGTTTGATAAAGCGCTGTAGAGGATAAGAAAGGTATTGGACAGGTAGCGTACACGACCCTACACATGGAAAATAAAAAACCATGAAAATTTTACATTGTGATCTCCCAATGTTCCGAGTCAACAATATTTATTTGATCCCTTCAACAACTACCATCAATAATTAACATGGAATTTCCCAAGGTATTGGTAAGCGAAAACATTTATAAAGGGAAAGGGATTCAACGGTTGGGTGTGCATTAATTTTGAGTTGTTTGTGATTTTGTTTTAGCAAGTGTGCACCAAGCCGCAACGAGGAGGTCCAGATCTAAATATATAACGAGAGATATGATAGAAACAATTATTATATGGTATGGCATCTTTGATGCCAAGCTACTTGTTTACAAGGCTAGATCTAATGCTCTAATTTTTGTAGGAGTTTGCTTGATTGCATATCTGAATATTTTATGGTGGACATATAATTTATCTGAACTTATGAGATTAAATGATGTATGTGTGTAGTAATGGTATGAAACATAGTTTATGGTCACTCTCTTAGACTACGGTCACATTCATTGTCTTGTAGAAAAGTACGTATGTAGATATCTATGAAGGGGGGATGGTAACTTTGAGTAATAATGATGTTTTCTTTGTCTCTTATCCTCATGGCTTTATATTAATGATACTACCTTAAGTTTGATGTGGCTTGTATTCTATTTGTAATATGAGATTCTTTTATATTGGTTTGAAATTCGAAATTGTTATTGTTGACATTGACATTATACAAGGATATGATTTGCAGAGATTATATTTGCTCAAAGTCAGTCTTCGTATTGATTGAAATTCTTATAGTTTGATGGTTCATGAGAAAGGTAGGGAAAATAATTATATCCGTAGACGGATTGATGATGTTATGTCCATGAGAGTGGAAGGATTGGTTTTTGGAACTTTAGTGATTTTTGGTATTGATTTTTATTGATTATTATTTACTAAGATATGTATGCTATTTTTTCTCTTGAAAAACATGTCCATACGCAGATTTGGTTCTTAAGTGTGAGAATAATGCAGAAATCGATTTAGTTTTGAGTGGTTGAATGAGAGTGTGTATTTAGAAATTTGTTGCATATATCTAGGTTTGTTTCCTCTTCTTCAGGAAGATTAGGTGAGTGCAATTTCCTATATAAGTGTGATGTAATTGAGCAATTGAATTCATTGATTTGAGTGAGCTTTGTCTCACGTTTTCTGGTGTTTCTGCTATGCATTTGTTTTAATTTGGTATCAGAGCTAGTTTTTGGGTATTGGAGTGAGAGCTCCGCTTTCGAAACCCATCGCCGAGTTGTAGTTTGGGTGAATTTTTTTTTATTGTGATCTGTTGTAGTACGCATCTAGCGATTTGATCATTGTGTTCAGCAATTCGTTTGCTTTTAATTTGGTAGACGCTTCTATCTGTGGATTTAAACGCAGTGCCAATGATCGTAGCAGTCAAAAGGCTGTAACGTTGACAGGTGCGCGGTGACAGACATTGCGTGGAGTTTGAGGCGGCCTGTCCAGCAATTCGTGGTCGGCCAGTGAAACGATTAGTACAATGCCTGAAAGTTGAAGCAGCTGGAAGGTCCCGAAGGCAAAAGGCGCTAAATTTGTTAAAAAAAAAAAAACCTCTGTCACTTATTCCAATCAATCGCCCATTTTCTGTGTGTTCCACTGTCAATTGAATGAACCATGGCGGCCCCCCACATACAGTCAAGTCTCCACTGAGCACTGTGTAGTCGCTCACGGTATTGTGCATTTGTTTAATTTGGAGTTCAGATTTAAATTCCAAAAGGCAGGTTGTGCGTTTTTTTTTAACGTCTTTTTGGTATTTAAGTTTCTTTTTTGAGTGCGGTCATCCACAAACTCAAAGCAGAGACCGTAAGCTTAGTTGGAAAGGCCGTAAGCTTTGGAAGGGCCGTAAGCTTAGTTGGAGGCTCCTGCTGGGTTTTTTTCCTCCTACACCTCCTGCTGCCACTCAAGATTGGGATAGGCGTGAAATGAAAGCAAAGGTGCTGCTATGCATGTCAGTGAAGGACAATATTATTCCTCACATTCGGGACTATGAAACTTCAAAGGTGACATGGGACACTCTCAAAGGTTTGTATGAAACTACTAATGCAAACCGTATTTTATTTTTAAAAACAAAGCTGCTATCTATCAAAATGGAAGACAATGAAAGCATTAGCAACTTTGTTTCCCGAATTAAAGACTTGAGTGATAAGCTTGGTGATATTGGTGAAAAAGTGTCTAGTACAGACTTGGTAACTGTTGCTTTAAAGGGGTTAGTCCCAGACTATAAAGTCTTTATTTCAGCACTCTCAGCTAGACCGACACCTCCTACATTTGAAGAATTCGCTAGAATTCTTCTTCAAGAAGAAGAGCGAATGAAAATTTTTGAACTGGAGTCAAATGGTTCTGATTTGGCTTTGACTGCAAGAGGCAAAAGGCAATTCCGAGGGAGACCATGGGACATGAACAGGGGCCGGTTTCAAGTAAAACAGAAAGGTATGACACCTCGTGATTCTTATGTTAAGAAGAACATTGAATGTGATTATTGTGGAAAACTTGGACATCTGGCTAAAGATTTCTATAGAAGAAAGAATAATGAATCAAATCAAAGACATAGAAGGCATAATGGAAATTTCATAAACAGAGACACCTCAGTGACTGATGGATTTAAAAATCTTAAGTTGTTTCTTTCTGATGCTGCATTGTCTGCTGAAACTGATGATGAGAATGTTTGGTTCATAGATTCTGGTGCATCGGCACATATGACTTGTAATAAAGAATGGTATGATAAATATTATGAAAAATCTGATGGTACACACATTTACCTAGGAGATGACAGGTCACTTAAAGTTCAAGGCTATGGCATAATAAATGTGTACTTACCTAATGGAAAAATGCGACAGATTCATAATGTGATGTATGTACCTGCTCTCAAAAATAATTTGATATATGTTTCCACTATCACTGATAATCATTTAAAAGTTGAATTTGGTAAATTGGGGTGTATTTTGAAAGATGTTCAGGACCACTACAGGGTTGTTTCTACAGGTACCAGGGTTGGAGGATTATATAGATTGGATGTGACAGTGAAGCGCCATGTTGCATTGACATCCAAAGAGACATCGACAGCAGAATTATGGAATCACAGGTATGGGCACCTAAATTAAAATGATTTATCATTGTTGTAAAGGAAATCAATGGTTGAAGGTCTTCATGTTATGAAGTGCGAACATTTAGCATGTGAAGCTTGTGCACTTGGTAAGCAGCATACAGAAGAGTTTCTTGTTCATACCGAGAAACGACAGTATGATATACTTGAATTAATTCACACTGATGTATGTGGACCTATGCAAACTAGGTCTCTTGGTGGTGCTTCGTACTTTGTTATTTTTATTGATGATATATCTAGGTATACCTGGGTCTATTTCATTCGAAGGAAGAGTGATATATTTGAGTATTTTAAAGAGTTTCGAACTATGGTTGAAAAACAAACAGGTAAGTACATTAAAATACTCAGATCTGATGAAGGAGGTGAATATAAGTCAAATACATTTAACAGCTATTGTAAATCTAATGGAATTAAACAACAGTTCACAGTACCACATACCCCTCAGAAAAATGGTGTTGCTAAGCGATGGAATGGAACCTTCGTGGAATCTGCTCGTAGTATGCTGCAAGGTAAGAACATCTCTAATGGTTTCTGGGCAGAAGCCATTAACACTGTTGTTTATCTGAAGAATCGATGTCCCACTAAGAAATTAGTTTTTCAAACTCCTTTTGAGGTTCTTCATGGTTATAAACCTAATATAAGTCATTTCAGAGTCTTTGGATGTACTGCTTTTGCTCATATTCCTAAGGCTAGCAGAAGAAATCTTGATGCCAAGTCAATCAAGTGTGTTTTTATTGAATATTGTGCGGATCAGAAAGCCTATAAATTGTTTGATCCAAGTTCCCATAAACTATTTGCAAGTCGTGATGTGCTGTTTCATGAGCAGGCTGATAAAAGTAATACAAAGAATGATGCATGGCATATATCTAATGGTGCTCATGTCAAACTTGATACTTTGATTAAGCAGGAATAGGAACAGGTACAGGTACAGGTACAGGATCAGGATGAGAGTAGTATGAGCACATCCCGCAGCAGTGAGTCATCACGAGAGGGTGATTCACCTCAAAGCTGAAGAGTCATGTATGGAACACCCACAGGCATTGAAGCAACAAGAAGGTCAACCCGACAAACTCAGCTTCCTGCAAGGTATAGAGATTATGCCTTAATGTCTAATATAATGAATGTTGAATAACCAATTGATTATGAGCAAGCTAAACAACATGAACAATGGATTAATGCTATGAATGATGAGTATGCTTCTCTTATAAAAAATCAAACATGGGAATTAGTGGAACTTCCTGAAAAATAAGTTCCAATTGGAAGAAAATGGTTGTACAAATCAAAATTTAAAGCAGATGGTACAATTGATAAATTTAAGGCAAGATTAGTAGCAAAAGGATATGCTCAACAGGAGGGAATTGATTATGAAGACACTTTTGCACCAGTAGCTAAGTTGAATACAATTAGATTACTGATTGCCTTAGCCACAAAACATAATTGGAATATACATCAATTGGATGTCAAATCTTCTTTTCTAAATGGTGATTTAAAGGAAGAAGTTTATTTGGTTCAACCTAAAGGGTTTTTCAAACAGGGGTAGGAGCATCTAGTCTGGAGGTTAAGAAAATCATTATATGGTTTGAAACAGGCGCCGAGATCATGGTATGTAAAGATTGATACCTTCTTTCTTCAGAATGGATTTGTGAAAAGCAAAAATGATCCTAACTTGTATGTTAAGAAATGTAGAAAAGGAAATGTTGCTTTAATATCTTTGTATGTGGATGATCTCATTATCACAGGCAGTGCTCACAAGTTAATCGAAGAAATTAAAGTTCAGTTGTCACAGGAATTGAAATGAAAGATTTGGGTGAATTGCATTACTGTTTAGGAATTGAGGTATGGAGAGACCCTGGTAAAACATTGATCACTCAAAGCAAATATACAAAGGAAATTCTTAAAAAGTTCAATATGAGTGATTGCAAAGCTATGCCAACTCCCTTAGAACAGAATGCAAAGTTGTACAAAGAAGATGGAACTAAAGAGGTAGATGGAACGTTATATAGTCAGTTAGTGGGAAGTTTGAACTATCTCACCACTACCAGACCAGACATTGCATACTCAGTCAGTATCCTTAGTCAATTCATGGCTAAGCCTTCAGGAAATCACTGGAATGCTGCAAAGAAAGTTCTCCGATACTTAAAGGGAACACTGAATTTAGGTATTATGTATACTGATGAATCTGATGTTGCACTGACAGGTTTTTCTGATTCAGATTGGGCAGGAAATCGAGATGACAGACGATCTACCTCTGGCTATGCATTTCATATTAGATCAGGGGTCGTATCTTGGAGTAGTAAGAAATAGCCAACTATTTCTTTATCATCAACAAAATCTGAGTACAAAGCTTTGACCAACGCCACCTGTGAAGCTATTTGGTTGCGGAGAATTCTTGCAGATCTTGAAGAGGCACAAAGTGGTTCAACATGTATCAATTGTGATAATCAGAGTGCTATCAAATTAGCACATAATCCAATTTGCCATGCTAGAAAAAAACACGTTGAGTTACATTACCACTTTGTACGTGAGAAAATTGAGTCGAATGAAATTGAATTAATATTTTGTAATACCAAGGATGATATGGCTGATATATTTACGAAACCTCTTGGTAAAATCAAATTTGAAGTTTTTAGAAGTCAGTTAGGTATTGTAGAAAATCCATTTCTCCATTAAGGGAGGATGTGAGAATAATGCAGAAATAGATTTAGCTTTGAGTGGTTGAACGAGAGTGTGTATTTAGAAATTGGTTGCACATATTTAGGTTTGTTTCCTCTTCTTCGGGAAGATTAGGTGAGTGCAATTTCCTATATAAGTGTGATGTAATTGAGCAATTGAATTCATTGATTTGAGTGAGTTTTATCTCACGTTTTCTGGTGTTTTGCTGTGCATTTGTTTTAATTTTAAGAATATGTAAACCTTCTAGGTAAAATAGCCTTGATGAGTTTATTTTTTTCTTGATTTAATCTTGTCATTTTTTCTCATTGGTTAATGAGTATCAAAGTTTAATGAAGTCACTATAGGGTTTTTTTTGCCAAGGTTTGATGAAAATTATTTAAGAATTTTACATTGTTGTTATGCATTGAAAGCCAGTGTATATGCAAGTTTAGTTAATGAAAAAATATATACATTTTTATTTGGTATTGGACAATGTTTGACTTGGTATTAACCGATTTGATCAATAAAGAATTTGATAGCGTTTGGCTTAGTTGAATTTAGAACGAGAAAGACAGTTCTAAATTGATGACGTGCATGCTTAGTTGAAGGTAAATCAGGTGAATATGGTCACAGTTGTATATGACTAAGACCCTATAAATTTAATTATTCATGCTATTATTTTCATTCACATCACAATGGAGCGAATTTAGTAGCTTTATAATTGCAAAGAAAAATAAAAGTTAAATACTTTGTAAAATCAGAGAGGGGTATTTTAGGGTCTAACTCGTACGAATACTAAAGCCATATTCGCTACTAGGGAAAATTGATTAATCTTAGATACAACATCCAAAAGATATTTCCTACCTTTATACCAATTATAAAAAGAAATTAATTAAGCTGAATGTGGAGAAGAAATTCTTTAGCAAGAGATTTTTCCATTAATTCAAATCAATTGATAGGAAAACATGATAAAACAATATAAAAAGAAAACATGGCCAAAGTAATCTACATAGCAAATTAATTCGGTAGTTTATTTGGAAGTTATTCTTTACCAAGTTAATGTGGTGATGGCGAGTTGAACAATTTATCTAATTATCATAAAACTATTCTGGCATTCTCTAACTATATATTTATATACATTCATTTCAATACCATTTGAGTTAAATTATGGATCATTGTGTTTTCTATGGAAGTAAAATTTAAGATAGACGCAATGACTCAAAATCAAATATTTAAAACGACAAGTTCTTAAATGAAATTTACTATATATAAAATATATAACAAATTTAACATTTTATTACCTACAGTTAAAAGGGATTGCGTTACTTTAACTGGTTAATTATGTGATTCTTAATAAACTGTTTATTAGTTGTTGATGGTGCACTCGGATTGAAAAGAAAAGAAAAATTCATTGTAGTAGGATGATACAATAATGATTACGTCGATAAACGTATTTTTTTATTAGAATTGTATGATTTAATTATTTTTTAATTAATCATTTTGATCGGATGATGTAGATTTAGAGATGTCAGTTTATTATGGTGGTAGTTACTACATTAATAAATCAAATTCAAACAACTAAATTCCTTGTATATCTAAATCACATGTTTAAACCATACTTAAATTAACTTTTAACAAAACATTATCAAAAATTTACCATGCCATTTGTTAACCATCACCTATCAAATTACGATGAACTCTGGAAAGATACTGAAAGATGAACCAAACTAAAAAATAAACAAACTAAAATTTATGTATCACCACCTGCTAAGTATCATTTAAAAGAAACTAGCGATACACTTAAGAAATCCTCCGTCATCTAATAATCTCGTGTTTGGCGGCGAAGGCACCAAACGAACACAAGCAGCCTTACCAAGTTGGTGCACACATTGTATTCGATGGAATGAGCCCAACCGTCGTGCTTCAGAGCCTGATCTTGCGGATTGTCGCGGCATCGGCCATTCTTACCAATCTCAAAACAGCAGCAAAAGCCGAATTCGAATACAACCTCCTAAAATCTCAACAAAATTCAAGAAATGCAATAGTACAATGTAAATAATATGACGACCGAGTGAGTAGAATTCTGTTTGAGGCATCCGTGTTTAAATTTTTTTAATAATTTAATGTTATACTCAGAATTCTTCCATTTAAAACTTCTCGCACATTATGATGATGACTTTATTGTCATCCAACAAAGGAAGTCTCAGAACCCTTCTGTAACTTATATCTCCCTCCAGGAAGACTCACGTTCTTCTCCAACCACATCAACTCTAGAAAATTGGTTCTCTGTGAAACGTATCAGCCATACGACACAGGTCTCTCTGAAATTTGAGTTTGCTACATCTTGAAAAATTGCGTCCCCAACTGAGCAATTCAAGCATTAAATCTTCAAATCGATATTTAGAACTTATAACACCTACCTACATAGATCGATCATAGGTATTGACGAATTCAGCAGTTACAATATGAATTTCAGTTTGATTAAAAGGGAAATATTCAAACAACTAACACTCCCTTAGAATGCGGCTCTACACTTGGATATCTCATCTGCTAACACGATCTCAGACTCAACTTGGTCTGGCTTCCATCATTTTGCAATTCGATTTGGTTACTGATGCCTTTGAAATTGCTTGCAGTTGCCACAAATAATTGTGTCCTCGCAATTTCTGGTTTGGAGCTTGGATTTTCAATGCTTGTGGAATTACTTCTCGGCCTCTGGTTATAATAACTCAGACTTCTCAATTAGTTTGTAGAACCAGTATTTGAGCACATGAAAATATTTTGGATGCTTACCTATGCTTTCACGACCCTTCTTAAAACTTCGATAAATATTTCACCACCCACAAGATGTAATTTTTTTTGAAAATTTAATTTCTATCTAACTTTATATGGTATGGGTCTCCTACTCTAGATAATTTTATTGTGTAATCTTCTTTGAAGCGTTTGTATTTGGTATTTTTGTATATAGTTGTCAGATAACTATGACATCGAAAACTTTTGTTGCAACTCATTTTAATGTAACATTAATTAAATTATAAAGTCTCTCAATGCTTATTTTTTAATATTTGCATCTACACTATTTTACATGATGAAAATAAATGTTTGGAACATATAATTTAATAGGTACAAAACTATCGTTTCATTATTATTCTCAATCGTCAATTAATTATTGTTTCATTATGTTATGAAAACTTGGTTCAGACTCTCAATGTCAACGATTTCCAAATTTTTATGGAAAGATAATATTGCCTTAGCCAACATTTGATAAATATTAGATATAAGAAAGTGTTCGTCATTTGAGAGCTGTGTAGAACATTGTAATTAGATGAAAAGATGAAAGAAGTTTCATAGGTTAATATAGTTCTTTTATTATCCCAATCTCTGATTTCATACATGAATAGTTTGATGTGTGATTCAAATGTTGTTTCAAATATTAATAATATTATTATTTTATATAATAATTTTAAAAATATTAAATAATATATAATTAACATTTACGATTTTAAAAGTTTTAATTAAGTTATAGTGTTAAAAAATAATAATAATTGTTTTATGTTATTTTTTATTTATTTTACTTAATTTAAAATATTAAATATAACTTATATTTATAATTTTAAAGTTTAAGATTTTAAATATAACTTATATTTAGAATTTTAATGTTAACTTAAATTTTTTTTTTGAGAGTGAAAAAAAAATTGATCTCTTAATTATTAATTCACTTAAATGTGCAAAATTTAACTGTGTTAACAAATTAAGATAAATAAAATATAATAAAACATAAAATAACAAATTAGAAAAAATAAAATATAAAATAACAAATTCTTTATCTGAATTAGTTCTTAATATTATTGTTTCTCAAACTTTTCTAATTATAATCATTTTATTTAAAACTTAATTATTATAAATAGAAACAAACTTCATATACACAAATTTAGACTCCATCTTTTATTGAATTATCTAAAAGGTAATATAATTATTTAATTAATTAATATAAATAATTACGCCGATAAGCTTAACCCCCTATTGGAATTGCATGATTTATTAATATTATTATTATTTATATGAATTAATAAATTTAAATATTAATATCTTTAACATTAAATATTAATATTAATTTTTACGGATGCGGATGCCTCCCTCTTGTGATTGGACGTTCATCCCTTACCACCTCTAGAGACCCTCATTTTGGGCTGGCCATCTGGCCTCCCACATATGCATTAACGGGGGCATTCAATATGCCACCCCACGATGCATTAATGGCATTCTCTCAAACAGTCGACGCGCTGAGCATTTCATCTAATATTCTTCGGCTCCTTGTATGGATGTTGGTCTCCCGTATATCGATTTCTCTGTGTACACCACCATTGTTCTTCGCCGAAGTTCTTGCTCACCCGCCTACGTTGAGCCTAACACTTGAACGTAGACAAGCAGACGATGTGAGCTTCTTTGTTGCCTGGAGACTGTTCCTGAGTTTCACCATTCGCATAGTAAGCTCTGTTGTTCGAATTCTCTGTGCACTTCTTCAGGCCCTCCACTGTCACTTCTCCTCTATCCATTCCATCAACCTCTCCCTCTCGCTATGCCTAGACTGTGCCATCATATGCGATGTCGCTATGGCTCTAGTCATGGATGTGTCTATCGCTCTCAGTCTTCTCCCACTTTAGACTCATCCTCTGAAGTTTTACCCCACATTCCGAAAACCAGAAGTCGCAGGCGCAGGCCTCACTCCCCTAACACTGCTCATCCTTTTGCATGTCCTCTGCCTCCCTTTGTCTTCTCCTCTTTAGCTCATGTCGGCCCCTCTGCTGCTCCTCCCGTTCCCCCTCCGCCTTCCTCATCTTTCCTATGCCAAACCTCTTAGCGTGCGGAGTTCAAATTTTACTGTGTGTTTGAAAGGCCAGTCCTCACGACGTATGTCACAGTCATTGTCTGTGAAGAGTCTACCTGCCTTGCACCTCCTCTGACTGCAATACCTGGTCCCTCTATCGAATTTCATGGCCCTAATGCTCCTATCCCCGCCTGTGCTGAAAACGCCAAGGTCTCCTTGGCTCAATTAAACATTTTCTTTGACATTTCAATGCAGGTCCAGACTACAGAAGGTGAGGACAAAGGCAAAGAGCTTCCCTCAACTGATGAAGGTGGAAGCAGCGACTAGCATAGATGCAGAATTGTCAAAGAACCGCCTTCTCCAACTAATGAACAGTACTCTGAAAATCCCTCAGAGGTTTTTGTTTCTCATGCTCAATGTTTTTAGGTTAATTCTGGTTTTCCTGTCTATTCACCCTCTGCTTGCAGAGTGGTCAGTTATACTTTTTGTATTTTTGTTAAACTATTTGGATGAAAGGCCGGTTTCCCCTATGAGGGTGGCTACTCTTAATTTGCAGGGACTAGTTTCTCCTCTGTAGGCAGTCCAAACTCTTGTTTCTCGTAATAGTCAAGCCCTGTGCACAGGCTCTCTCAGCTGAGGCAACGGTAGTTTTGTACTTTTATGTTACATATTAATAGATCTAGTGTTACTAAAAATCTTTTTAACTTTATTAAGTTAAAAAACTAAATTAATATTTAGCTTTTTGTATAAGTTTTCTATGTAACACTATATTAATAGATATAGTGTTACATAGAAAAAAAAGGTATTAATATTAATTTTAATTATTAATTTTAATAGCATTAAATAATATTATTATGGCAAATAATCATGGTCACATTGTGATGAAAATTGACTCTCGGTCCAATGTTATATTAAGTTAATGATGGATATGCATGATTAACTATGTTCTAACGTTCCATTGTGACAAAAATTTCTTCAATACGAAAATCAACAATGGTCCAATGTCGCATTATAACAAATGTTGTCTCAAGATGAAAATTTATCATGGTCAAACATGGTCCAACATCACATTGTGACGAATATTGTGTCAATATGAAAATCAACCATGGTGAACGATGGTCAGCCTTGTTTATTTTAGGGTTTATAATATCTATTTAAATGTTACATTGTGACAAACATTGTCCGCATATGAAAACCAATCATGGTCAACCATGGTCAATATGAAAATCAACCATTTCCAATCATGGTGAACCATGGTCCAACCTTACATTGTGTGAAATACTGTCTTAATATGAAACTAAACCATGGTCAACCATCGTCGACCATGATCAACCATCGCTGACCATGGTCAACCATCTCAATCATGATCAAACATGGTCCAACGTCGCATTGTGACAAAGATTTTCTAATTATAAAAATAAACCATGGTCTAACATTGCATTGTGACAACGATTGTCTAAATATGAAAATCAATCATGGTCAACCATGGTCCAACGTCGTGTTAGAGATGAAGATTGTGTCAATATGAAAATCAACCATGAACAATGATGAACAACCATGTTTATTTAGGATTTATAATATTTGTCTTATGGTTATATATCTTGTGCTTATAGTATTAAACCCTTACGTTTAATATTATCACCTAGGGTTGACAATCCCTTGGGTTTTTAGTCTTAATTCCTTGCATTTATCAGTCCCTTGGGTTTATAATATCAATCCATTGGGTTTATAATCATGGTAAACCATGGTCCAATGTCACATTGTGAAAAATATTTTCTCCATATGAGATTCAACCATGTTCAAGAATCAACAACCATCGTCAACCATCGTCATTCACAGTCAACCATGGTCCAACGTCACATTATATCAAAGATTGTTTCAATATAGAAATAAACCATGGTCAACCATATTCAATCATAGTCAACCATGGTTAAATGTCTCATTGTGATAAATATTGTCTCAAAATGAAAATCAGTCATGGTCAATCATGGTCAATCATGGTCAATATGAAAATAAATCGTGGTAATTCATGGTCAACCATTGTCTAGCGTCAGAATATGATAAAGATTGTCTTAATATAAAAATCAACCATCGTCAACCATGATCAACCATTATGAACCACTATCCAACGTCGTATTGTGACAAATATTGTGAATATTAAAATCAATCGTGGTCAATAATGGTCAATCATGGTCAATTATGGTCCAATGTCATAGTGTGACAAATATTATATAAATATGAAAATCAATCATGGTCAAGCACAGTCCAACGCTACATTGTGAAATTATAGTCCCAATATGAAAGTAAACCATGGTCAACCAATTTTTTATAGGGTATATAATATTTATCTTAGGTTTTATTTACGTTGGGTTTAAAATATTAATCCTTTGGGTTTTTAAGGGTTTTAGTATTAATCCCTCCTTTTTATTACTGCCTCGGGTTTACAATATTAATCTCCTTAGTTTATTAATATAAGTGATCATATTCCTATGGTATAATATTATTTATAAGGTTTATAATATTAGTCTTAGGGTTTAATATATTTCCTTTGGTTTTATAATAAATTAGGTTTATAATGTAATTCCTTCAGTTTATGATATTAATCCTTGAGTTTATATTCCTAGCGTTTAATATTAAGCCTAGTATTTACAATATTAATCTCTTAGGTTTATTAAGTTTAAGGTTTATATTCCTAGGGAATAATATTCATCCTAGGGTATAAAGTTATTCATTTGGGTTTGTAATCCCTTGGGTTTATAATATTAATTATAACGCTCATGACATGAATCTTAGCCATAGTCGTTCAATGTCGTCCATGATCAAATGTCACATTCTGACAAATATTGTCTCAATATGAAAGTCACCCATTGCCAACCATGGTCATAGTTGGTCCAACATCGCATTGTGACAAAAATTGTCTCAATGTTTAAATCAAGCATGGTAAACCATGTTTATTCCCCTCAGTTTATAATATTAATAATCATGTGACTTTACCAATGATTTTTATTTAAAATATTGAATCCTAATATTTATTAATCTATTTGTTAATCATGCGAGTTTCTCATTCATTTGTATTTAAAATATTTATTCCTAGCCTTCACTAATTGTTTTTGTTTTTTATAGGTATCCCTTGGCCTTGTTGATCTCTTACGTTCTTAATATTTTTCCCTGAGCTTCCCCAGATACTATGGTTTAAATATTAGTCCTAGAGTTTAATACTAATGCATGGTCCAATTTCACATTATGAAAAACACTGACTCAATATGAAAATCAACCATTGGCCTTGTTGATCACTTACGTTTTAAATATTTTCCCCTTGGGTTCCCCAGTTCCTTTGGTTTATAATATTAAACCCTTGGGTTTATTAGTTCTTTTGGTTTATAATATTAATAATCGCTTGTGTTTATTAATTAGTTGATTTTAAAATATTGATCCTTCTGGTTTATTAATTTCTTAGGTTTCTGAATTTAAAATATTTATTCTTAGGGTTTGTTACTCTCTTGTGTTTTTAATATTGATCCCTTGGCCTTATTGATAACTTAAGTTTTTAATAATTTTCCCTTGGGTTCACCAATTCCTTTGGTTTATAATATTAAACCCTTGGGTTTATTGTTTATTTTGGTTTATATTATTAATAATCTCTTGGGTTAATTAATCTCTTGAGTTTCAAATATTAAATACTATCGTTTATTAAATTCTTAGGTTTTTGATTTAAACTATGTTAATTTCAATGTTATTTTTTTGGTTTCACTGATGGCGGAATTTAATATCACTTTAGTTTATTAATTCAATCGGTTTATAATATTAAGAATCAGTAAGGTTGATTGATCACTTGCGGTTTATCATAATAATAATCATGTGACTTTAAAATTCCTCCCTATTTAAAATATTGGGTCATATTCTTTATTAATCTATTGTGTTTTTTATATTGTTCCTTTTGACTTCTTGGTCCCTTACGTTATTAATATTTTTCCCTTGGTTTCACCAATTCCTTTGGTTTCTAATATTTAACCCTAGGGTTAGTTCTTTTCGTTTATATTATGAATAATATGTTGGGTTAATTATTAGTGTTTATTAATTTATTTGGTTTTTATATTTTTTTTATTAACTTTATTTATCCTTCGACTTTATCAATCACTCGAGTTTATTAATAATTTATATTTCTAATACTAATTTGTTGGGTAATAATTATCCCTTGGGTTCATCAATTCCTTTAGTTTATAATATTAAACTCTTCGGATTGTGAGTTCTTTTGGTTTATAATATGAATAATCCCTTGGGTTAGTTATTAGTGTTTATTAATTTCTTCAACTTGAGTATTTTTTTATTAATTTTATTGATCCTTCACCTTATTGGTTCCTTAGGTTATTAATATTTTTCCCTTGGGTTCACCAATTGTTTTGGTTTCTAATATTAAACCCTTGGGTTTTAGTTATTTTGGTTTATATTATGAATAATACGTTGGGTTAATTATTAGTGTTATTAATTTCTTTAGCCATAGTCGATCAATGTCATCCATGATCAAATGTTACATTCTGACAAATATTGTCTCAATATGAAAATCAACCATGAACAATGATGGGCAACCATGTTTATTTTAGGGTTGATAGTATTTGTCTTATGGTTATATATCTTGGGCTTATAATATTAAACCCTTACGTTTAATATTATCACCTAGGGCTTACAATCCCTTAGGTTTTTAGTGTTCATTCCTTGCATTTATTAGTCCCTTGGGTTTATAATATCAATCCATTGGGTTCATAATCATGGTAAACCATGGTCCAATGTCACATTGTGAAAAATATTGTCTCCATATGAAATTCAACCATGTTCAAGCATCACCAACCATCGTCAACCATTGTCATTCAAAGTCAACCATGGTCCAATGTCACATTATAACAAATATTGTCTCAATATAGAAATAAACCATGGTCAAATGTATCATTGTGATAAATATTGTCTCAAAATGAAAATCACTCATGCTCATCGTGGTCAATCATGGTCAATATGAAAATAAATCGTGGTAATTCATTGTCAACCATTGTCCGATGTTAGAATATGACAAAGATTGTCTTAATATCAAAATCAACCATTGTCAACCACGATCAACCATTATCAACCACTATCCAATGTCATATTGTGAAAAATATTGTGAATATTAAAATCAACCATGGTCAATAATGGTCAATTATGGTCCAACGTCACAGTGTGACAAATATTATATCAATATGAAAATCAATCATGGTCAAGCATGGTCCAACGCTGCATTGTGATAATTATAGTCTCAATATGAAAATAAACCATGGTCAACCAATTTTTTTTAGGGTATATAATATTTATCTTAGGTTTTATATACGTTGGGTTTACAATATTAATCTCTTGAGTTTATTCATATAAGTGATCATATTCCTATGATATAGTATTATTTATATGGTTTATAATATTAGTTTTAGGGTTTAATATAGATCCTTTGGTTCTATAATAAATTAGGTTTATAATGTACATTCCTTCAGTTTATAATATTAATCCTTGAGTTTATATTCCTAGGTTTTAATATTAAGCCTAGTATTTACAATATTAATCTCTTAGGTTTATTAATTTTAGGGTTTATATTCCTAGTTCATAATATTTATCCTAGGGTTGAAATTTATTCGTTTGGGTCTGTAATCTCTTTGGTTTTTCATAATAATCCCTTGGGTTTATAATATTAATTATAAGGCTCATGATATGAATGTTAGCCATAGTCCATCAATGTCATCCATGATGAAATGTCACATTCTAACAAATATTGTCTCAATTTGAAAATCACCCATGGCCAACGATGGTCATAGTTGGTCCAACGTCGCATTGTGACAACAACTCTCTCAATGTTTAAATCAAGCATGGTGAACCATGTTTATTCCTCTCGGTTTATAATATTAATAATCATGTGAATTTACCAATGAATTTTATTTGAAATATTGAATCCTTAGATTTATTAATCTATTTATTAATCATGTGAGTTTCTTATTCATTTGTATTTAAAATATTTATTCCTAGCCTTCACTAATTGTTTTTGTTTTTTATAGGTATCCCTTGGCCTTGTTGATTTCTTATGTTCTTAATATGTTCCCCTTAGTTTCCCCAGATATTGGGGTTTAAATATTATTCCTAGAGTTTAATACTAATGCATGTTCCAATTTCACATTTTGAAAAACACTTACTCAGTATGAAATCAACCATTGGTCTTGTTCATCTCTTATGTTTTTAATATTTTTCCCTTGGGTTCCCCAATTCCATTGGTTTATAATATTAAACCCTTGGGTTTATTAGTTCTTTTGGTTTATAATATTAATAATCCCTTGTGTTTATTAATTAGTTGATTTTAAAATATTGATTCCTATGGTTTATTAATTTATTACATTTTTGAATTTTAAATATTTATTCTTAGGGTTTGTTACTCTCCTGTGTTTTTAATATTGATCCCGTGGCCTTATTGATAACTTATTTTTTTAATAATTTTCCCTTGGGTTCACCAATTCCTTTGGTTTATAATATTAAACCCTTGGGTTTATTGTTTATTTTGGTTTATATTATTAATAATCCCTCGGGTTTATTAATCTCTTGAGTTTCAAATATTAAATACTATCGTTTATTAAATTTTTAGGTTTTGGGTTTAAACTATGTTAATTTCAATGTTATTTTTTTGGTGTCACTAATAGCGAAATTTATTGATCACTTGTGGTTTATCATAATAATAATCATGTGACTTTAAAATTCCTCTCTATTTAAAATATTGGGTCGTATTATTTATTATTCTATTGTGTTTTTAATATTGTTCCCTTCGCCTTATTGGTCCCTTACGTTATTAATATTCTCCCCTTGGGTTCACCAATTCCTTTGGTTTCTAATATTTAACCCTAGTGTTATTAGTTCTTTTGGTTTATAATATGAATAATATGTTGGGTTAATTATTAGTGTTTATTAATTTCTTTGGTTTTTATATATATTTTATTAATTTTATTGATCCTTCGACTTTATTAATCACTTGAGTTTATTAATAATTTTTATTTCTAATAGTAATTTGTTGCGTAATATTTTTCCCTTGGGTTCACCAATTCCTTTGGTTTATAATATTAGTCCTAGAGTTTAATACTAACACATGGTCGAATTTCACATTATGAAAAACAATGACTCAATATGAAAATCAACCATTGGCCTTGTTGATCTCTTATGTTTCTAATATTTTTCCCTTGGGTTCCCCAATTCCTTTTGTTTATAATATGAAACCCTTTGGTTTATTAGTTCTTTTTTTTTTATAATATTAATAATCCCTTGCGTTTATTAATTAGTTGATTTTGAAATATTGATTCTTATGGTTTATTAATTTCTCAAGTCTTTGAATTTAAATATTTATTCTTAGGGTTTGTTACTCTCTTGTGTTTTTAATATTGATCTCTTGGCCTTATTGATAAATTATGTTTTTAATAATTTTACCTTGGGTTCACCAATTCCTTGGGTTTATAATATGAAATCTTTGGATTTCTTGTTTCTTTTGGTTTATATTATTAATAATCCATAGGGTTTATTAATCTCTTGAGTTTCAAATATTAAATACTATCGTTTATTAAATTCTTAGGTTTTGGGTTTAAAATGTGTTAATTTCAAAGTTATTTTTTTGGTTTCACTGATGGCGGAATTTAATATAACTTTAGTTTATTAATTCAATCGGTTTATAATATTAACAATCAGTAAGGTTGATTGATCACTTGTGGTTTATTATAATGATAATCATGTGACATTAAAATTCCTATCTATTTAAAATATTTGGTCGTATTCTTTATTAATCTATTATGTTTTTAATATTTTTCCCTTGCACCTTATTGGTCCCTTACGTTATTAATATTTTACCCTTGGGTTCACCAATTCCTTTGGTTTCTAATATTTAACCCTGGGGTTATTAGTTCTTTTTCTTTATAATATGAATAATACGTTGGGTTAATTATTAGTGTTTATTAATTTCCTTGGTTTTTATATTTTTTTTTTATTAATTTTATTGATCCTTCAACCTTGTTAATCACTTGAGTTTATTAATAATTATTATTTCTAATACTAATCTGTTGGGTGATATTTTTCCCTTGGGCTCACCAATTCCTTTGGTTTATAATATTAAACCCTTGGGTTTATTAGTTCTTTTGGTTTATAATATGAATAATCCCTTGGGTTAATTATTAGTGTTTATTAATTTCTTCAACTTGAGTATTTTTTTATTAATTTTATTGATCCTTCACCTTATTGGTCCCTTAGGTTATTAATATTTCTCTCTTGAGTTCACAAATTCCTTTGGTTTCTAATATTAAACCCTTGGGTTTTAGTTCTTTTGGTTTATAATATGAATAATACGTTGGGTTAATTATTAGTTTTAATTAATTTCTTTAGCCATATTCGATCAATGTCATCCATGATCAAATGTCACATTCTGACAAATATTGTCTCAATATGAAAATCAACCATGAACGATGATGGACAACCATGTTTACTTTAGGGTTTATAATATTTGTCTTATGGTTGTATATCTTGGGATTATAGTATTAAACCCTTACATTTAATATTATCACCTAGGGCTTAGAATCCCTTGGGTTTTTAGTGTTAATTCCTTGCATTTATTAGTCCCTTGGGTTTATAATATCAATCCATTGGGTTTATAATCATGGTAAAACATGGTCCAATTTCACATTGTGAAAAATATTGTCTCCATATCAAATTCAACCATGTTCAAGCATCACCAACCATCGTCAACCGTCGTCATTCATAGTCAACCATGGTCAAACATCACATTATAACAAATATTGTCTCAATATAGAAATAAACCATGGTCAATCATATTCAATTATATTCAACCATGATCAAATGTCTCATTGTGATAAATATTGTCTCAAAATTAAAATCACTCATGCTGAATCGTGGTCAATCATGGTCAATATGAAAATAAATCATGGTAATTCATGGTCAACCATTTTCCAATGTTAGAATATGACAAAGATTGTCTTAATATCAAAATCAACCATCCTCAACCACGATCAACCATTATCAAGCAGTATCCAACGTCGTATTGTGACAACTATTGTGAATATTAAAATCAACCGTGGTCAATAAGGGTCAATCATGGTCAATTATGGTCCAACATCACAGTGTGACAAATATTATATCAATATGAAAATCAATTATGGTAAAGCATGGTCCAACACCGCATTGTGATAATTATAGTCTCAATATGAAAATAAACCATGGTCAACCAAATTTTCTTAGGGTATATAATATTTATCTTATGTTTTATATACGTTGGGTTTACAATATTAATCCTTCCGGTTTTTAAGGGTTTTCATATTAATCCCTACTTTTTATTACTGCCTCAGGTTTACAATATTAATCTCTTGAGTTTATTCATATAAGTGATCATATTCCTATGGTATAATATCATTTATAGGGTTTATAATATTAGTCTTAGGGTTTAATATAGATCCTTTGTTTTTATAATAAATTAGGTTTATAATGTAAATTCCTTTAGTTTTTAATATTAATCCTTGAGTTTATATTCCAAGGGTTTAATATTAAGCCTATTATTTATAGTGTTAATCTCTTAGGTTTATTAATTTTAGGATTTATATTCCTAGGAAATAATATTCATCCCAGGGTTGAAAGTTATTCATTTGGGTTTGTAATCCCTTGGGTTTTCCATAATAATCCCTTGGGTTTATAATATTAATTATAAGACTCATGATATGAATCTTAGCCATAGTCGATCAATGTCATACATGAAAAAATGTCACATTCTAACAAATATTGTCCCAATTTGAAAATCACCCGTGGCCAACCATGGTCATAGTTGGTCCAATGTCGCATTGTGACAAAAATTGTCTCAATGTTTAAGTCAAGCATGGTAAACCATGTTTATTCCGCTCAGTTTATAATATTAATAGTCATGTGACTTTACCAATGTTTTTTATTGAAAATATTGAATCCTAAGATTTATTAATCTATTTATTAATCATATGAGTTTCTTATTCATTTGTTAAAATATTTATTCCTAGCCTTTACTAATTTTTTTTGTTTTTTATAGGTATCCCTTGGCCTTGTTGATCTCCTATGATCTTAATATGTTTCCCTTAGTTTCCTCGGATATTCATGTTTAAATATTAGTCCTAGAGTTTAATACTAATGCATGGTCCAATTTCACATTATGAAAAACACTGACTCAATATGAAAGTCAACCATTGGCCTTGTTGATCTCTTCTGTTTTTAATATTTTTCCCTTGGGTTCCCCAATTTATTTGGTTTATAATATTAAACCCTTGGGTTTATTATTACTTTTGGTTTATAATATTAATAATCCGTTGTGTTTATTAATTAGTTTATTTTAAAATATTGATTCTTATGGTTTATTAATTTCTTAGGTTTTTGAATTTTAAATATTTATTCTTAGGGTTTGTTACTCTCTTGTGTTTTTAATATTGATCCCTTGGCCTTAATGATAACTTATGTTTATAATAATTTTCCCTTGGGTTCACCAACTCCTTTTGTTAATAATATTAAAGCCTTGGGTTTATTTTTTCTTTTGGTTTATATTATTATTATTATTTTTTTGCTCGGTTAGACTAATCCTACACCCACGGGTTTCGAATCGGTGACCTTGCAGAACAGAGTGCCTTAAGAGTGCACCCCATCACCGACTGCTCTACGCCTCATGGGCTTTTGGTTTATATTATTAATAATCCCTCGGGTTTATTAATCTCTTGAGTTTCAAATATTAAATACTATCGTTTATTAAATTCTTAGGTTTTGGGTTTAAACTATGTTAATTTCAATGTTATTTTTTTGGTTTCACTAATGGTAAAATTTAATATCACTTTAGTTTATTAATTCGATCGGTTTATAATATTAAGAATCAGTAAGGTTGATTGATCACTTGCAGTTTATCATAATAATAATCATGTGACTTTAAAATTCCTCTCAATTTAAAATATTGCGTCGTATTCTTTATTAATCTATTGTGTTTTTAATAATGTTCCCTTCACCTTATTTGTCCCTTACATTATTAATATTTTTCCCTTGGGTTCACCAATTCCTTTGGTTTTTAATATTTAACCCTAGGGTTATTAGTTCTTTTGGTTTATAATATGAATAATACGTTGGGTTAATTATTAGTTTTTATTAATTTCTTTGGTTTTTATATTTTTTTTATTAATTTTATTGATCCTTGGACTTAATTAATCACTTGAGTTTATTAATAATTTTCATTTCTAATACTAATTTGTTGGGTAATATTTTTCCCTTGGGTTAACCAATTACTTTGATTTATAATATTAAACCCTTGGGTTTATTTGTTCTTTTGGTTTATAATATGAATAATCCCTTGGGTTAATTATTAGTGTTTATTAATTTCTTCAACATGCGTATTTTTTTATTAATTTTATTGATGCTTCACCTTATTGGTCCCTTAAGTTATTAATATTTTTCCCTTGGGTTCACCAATTCCTTTGGTTTCTAATATTAAAACGTTGGATTATTAGTTCTTTTGGTTTATAATATGAATAATACATTGGTTTAATTATTAGTGTTTATTAATTTCTTTAGCCAGAGTCGATCAATGTCATCCATGATCAAATGTCACATTCTGACAAATATTGTCTCAATATGAAAATCACCCATCGCCAACAATGGTCATATTTGGTCCAACGTCGCATTATGACAACAATTGTCTGAATGTTTAAATCAAGCATTGAGAACCATGTTTATTCCCCTCGGTTTATAATATTAATAATCATGTGACTTTAGCAATGATTTTTATTTAAAAAAATGGTTCCTAAGATTTATTAATCTCTTTATTAATCATGTGAGTTTCTCATTCGTTTGTATTTAAAATATTTATTCCTAGCCTTCACTAATTTTTTTGTTTTTTATAGGTATCCCTTGGCCTTGTTGATCTCTTATGTTCTTAATATTTTTCCCCTAGTTTCCCCAAATATTGGGTTTAAATATTAGTCCTAGAGTTTAATACTAATGCATGGTCCAATTTCACATTATGAAAAACACTAACTCAATATGAAAATCTACCATTGTCCTTGTTGATCTCTTATGTTTTTTATATTTTTCCCTTCGGTTTCCTCATTCCTTTTGTTTATAATATTAAAGCCTTGGGTTTATTAGTTCTTTTGGTTTATAATATTAATAATCTCTTGTGTTTATTAATTAGTTGATTTTAAAATATTGATTCTTATGGTTTATTAATTTCTTAGGTTTTTGAATTTAAAATATTTATTCTTAGGGTTTGTTACTCTCTTGTGTTTTCAATATTTATCCCTTGGCCTTATTGATAACCTATGTTTTTAATAATTTTCTCTTGGGTTCACCAATTCCTTTGGTTTATAATATTAAACCCTTGGGTTTATTGTTTCTTTTGGTTTATATTATAAATAATCCATCGGGTTTATTCATCTCTTGAGTTTCAAATATTAAATACTATCGTTGATTAAATTCTTAGGTTTTGGGTTTAAACTATGCTAATTTCAATGTTATTTTTTTGGTTTCACTGATGGCAAAATTTAATATCACTTTAGTTTATTAATTCAATCGGTTTATAATATTAAGAATGAGCAAGGTTGATTGATCACTTTTAGTTTATCATAATAATAATCATGTGACTTTAAAATTCTTCTCTATTTAAAATATTGGGTCGTATTATTTATTAATCTATTGTGTTTTTAATATTGTTCCCTTCACCTTATTGGTCCCTTACGTTATTAATATTTTTCCCTTGGGTTCACCTTTTCCTTTGGTTTCTAATATTTAACCCTAGGGTTATTAGTTCTTTTGGTTTATAATATGAATAATATGTTGGGTTAATTATTAGTGTTTATTAATTTCTTTAGTTTTTATATATTTCTTTTATTAATTTTATTGATCCTTCGACTTTATTAATCACTTGTGTTTATTAATAATTTTTATTTCTAATACTAATTTGTTCGGTAATATTTTTCCCTTGGGTTCACCAATTCCTTTGGTTTATAAAATTAAACCCTTGGGTTTATTAGTTCTTTTAGTTTATAATATGATTAATCCCTTGGTTTAATTATTATTGTTTATTAATTTCTTCAACTTGAGTATTTTTTTATTAATTTTATTCATCCTTTGCCTTATTGGTCCCTTAGGTTATTAATATTTTTCCCTTGGGTTCACCAATTCCTTTGTTTTCTAATATTAATCCCTTGGGTTATTAGTTCTTTTGGTTTATAATATGAATAATCTCTTGGGTTAATTATTATTGTTTATTAATTTTTTCAACTTGAGTATTTTTTTATTAATTTTATTGATGCTTCGCCTTATTCGTCCCTTAGGTTATTAATATTTTTCCCTTGGGTTATTAGTTATTTTGGTTTATAATAAGAATAATATGTTGGGTTAATTATTAGTGTTTATTAATTTCCTTAGCCATAGTCGATCAATGCCATCCATGATCAAGTGTCACATTATAACAAATATTGTCTCAATATGAAAATTACCCATGCCCAACCATGGTCATCGGTTGTCCAACGTTGCATAGTGACAACAATTGCCTCAATGTTTAAATCAAGAATTGAGAACCATGTTTATTCCCCTTGGTTTATAATATTAATAATCATGTGACTTTATCAATGATTTTTATTTTAAAAAATGATTCCTAAGATTTATTAATCATGTGAGTTTCTCATTCATTTGTATTTAAAATATTTATTCCTAGCCTTCACTAATTTTTTTTGTTTTTCATAGGTATCCCTTGGCATTGTTGATCTCTTATGTTCTTAATATTTTTCCCTTATTTTCCCCAAATATTGGGGTTTAAATATTAGTCCTAGAGTTTAATACAAATGCATGGTCCAATTTTGCATTATGAAAAGCACTGACTCAATATGAAAATCAACCATTGGCGTTGTTGATCTCTTATGTTTTTAATATTTTTCCCTTGGGTTCCCCAATTCCTTTGGTTTATAATATTAAACTCCTCAGTTTATTAGTTCTTTTGGTTTATAATATTAATAATACCATGTGTTTATTAATTAGTTGATTTTAAAATATTGATTCTTATGGTTTATTAATTTCTTACGTTTTTTATTTTGAAATATTTATTCTTAGGGTTTGTTACTTTCTTGTGTTTTTAATATTGATTCCTTCGACTTATTGATAACTTATGTTTTTAATAATTTTCCTTTGCGTTCACCAATTCCTTTGGTTTATAATATTAATAATCCCTTGGGTTTATTAATCTTTTTAGTTTCAAATATTAAATACTATTGTTTATTAAATTCTTAGGTTTTGGGTTTAAACTATTTTAATTGCAATGTTATTTTTTTGGTTTCACTGATGGAGGAATTTGATATCACTTTAGTTTATTAATTCAATCGGTTTATAATATTAACAATCGGTAAGTTTGATTGACCACTTGCGGTTTATCATAATAATAATCACGTGACTTTAAAATTCCTCTCTATTTAAAATATTGGGTCGTATTCTTTATTAATCTATTGTGTTTTTAATATTGTTCCCTTCTCCTTATTGGTCCCTTAAGTTATTAATATTTTTCCCTTGGGTTCACCAATTCCTTTGGTTTCTAATATTTAACCCTAGGGTTATTAGTTCTTTCGGTTTATAAGATGAATAATAGGTTGGATTAATTATTAGTGTTTATTCATTTCTTTGGTTTTTATATATATTTTTTAATTTTATTGATCCTTCGACTTTATTAATCACTTGAGTTTATTAATAATTTTTATTTCTAATACTGATTTGTTGGGTAATATTTTTCCCTTGGGTTCACCTATTCCTTTGGTTTATAATATTCAACCCTTGGGTTTATTAGATCTTTTGGTTTATAACATGAATAATCCCTTGGGTTAATTATTAGTGTTTATTAATTTCTTCAACTTGAGTATTTTTTTGTTTATTTTATTGATCCTTTGCCTTATTAGTCCCTTAGGTTATTAATATTTTTCCCTTGGGTTCACCAATTCCTTTGGTTTATAATATTAAACCCTTGGGTTATTAGTTCATTTGGTTTATAGTATGAATAATACATTGGATTAATTATTAGGGTTTATTAATTTCTGTAGCCATAGTCGATCAATGCCATCCATGATCAAATGTCACATTCTAAAAAATATTGTCTCAATATGAAAATCATCCATGGCCAACCATGGTCATAGTTGGTCCAACATCGCATTGTGACAACAATTGTATCAATGTTTAAATCAAGCATTGAGAACCATGTTTATTCCACTCGGTTTATAATATTAATAATCATGTGACTTTATCAATGATTTTTATTTTAAAAATTACTCATAAAATTTATCAATCTCTTTATTAATCATGCGATTTTCTTATTCATTTGCATTTAAAATATTTATTCCTAGCCTTTAATTTAATATTTTTTGTCTTTTATATGTATCCCTTGGCCTTGTTGATCTCTAATGTTTTTAATATTTTTCCCTTGGGTTCCCCAATTCCTTTGGTTTATAGTATTAAACCCTTGGGTTTATTAGTTCTTTTGGTTTATAATATTGATAATGCCTTGTGTTTATTAATTAGCTGATTTTAAAATATTTATTCTTATGGGTAATTATTTTCTTAGGTTTTTCAATTTTAAATATTTATTATTAGGGTTTGTTACTCTCTTGTGTTTTTAATATTTATCCCTTGGCCTTATTGATAACTTATGTTTTTAATAATTTTCCCTTGGGTTCACCAATTCCTTTGGTTTATAATATTAAACCCTTAGGTTTATTATTTATTTTGGTTTATATTATTAATAATCCCTCGAGTTTATTAATCTCTTGAGTTTAAAATATTAAATACTATCATTTATTAAATTCTAGGTTTTGGGTTTAAACTATGTTAATTTCAATGTTATTTTTTTGGTTTGATTGGTGGCGGAATTTAATATCACTTTAGTTTATTAATTCAATTAGTTTATAATATTAACAATAGTAAGGTTGATTGTTCATTTGTGGTTTATCATAATAATACTCATGCGAGTTTAAGATTTCTCTCTATTTAAAATATTGGGTCGTATTCTTTGTTAATCTATTATGCTTTTAATATTGTTCCCTTCGCTTTATTGGTCCCTTACATTATTAATATTTTTCCCTTGGGTTCACCAATTGCTTTGGTTTCTAATATTAAACCCTTGGGTTATTAGTTCTTTTGGTTTATAATATGAATAATACATTGGGTTGATTATTAGTGTTTATTAATTTCTGTGGTTTTTATATTTTTTCTATTAATTTTATTAATCCTTCGGCTTTATTAATCACTTGAGTTTATTAATAATTTTTATTTCTAATACTAATTTGTTGGGTAATATTTTTCCCTTGGGTTCACCAATTTCTTTGGTTTCTAATATTAAACCCTTGGGTTTATTAGTTCTTTTTATTTATAATATGAATATCCCTTGGGTTAATTATTAGTGTTTATTAATTTCTTCAACTTGAGTATTTTTTTTATTAATTTTATTGATCCTTTGCCTTATTGGTCCCTTAGTTTATTAATATTTTTCCCTTGGGTTCACCAATTCCTTTGGTTTCTAATATTAAACCCTTGGGTTATTGGTTCTTTTGGTTTATAATATGAATAATGCATTGGGTTAATTATTGGTGTTTATTAATTTCTTTACCCATAGTCGATCAATGTCATCCATGATCAAATATCACATTCTGACAAATATTGTCTCAATATGAAAATCACCCATGGCCAACCATGGTCATAGTTGGTGCAACGTCACATTGTGACAAAAATTGCCTCAATATTTAAATCAAGCATTGAGAACCATGTTTATTCCCATCGGTTTATAATATTAATAATCATGTGACTTTATCAATGATTTTTATTTAAAAATTTGATTCCTAAGATTTATTAATCTCTTTATTAATCATGTGAGTTTCTCATTCATTTGCATTTAACATATTTTTTCCTAGCCTTTACTTTAATCTTTTTTGCTTTTTACATGTATCCCTTGGCCTTGTTGATTTCTTATGTTTTAAATATTTTTCCCTTGGATTCCCCGATTCCTTTGGTTTACAATATTAAACCCTTGGGTTTATTAGTTCTTTTGGTTTATAATATTAATAATCCCTTGTGTTTATTAATTAGTTGATTTTAAAATATTGTTCCTTATGGTTTATTAATTCTTAGGTTTTTGAATTTTAAATATTTATTCCTAGGGTTTGTGACTCTCTTGCAGTTTTAATATTGATCCTTTGGCCTTATTGATCCCTTAATTTTTCAGATTCTTTCGGTTCGTAATATTATTCCATTCATTTTATTAAATCCAAATATTGGGGTTTAAATATTAATCCTGGAGTTTAATACTAATACATGGTCCAATTTCACATTATAAAAAACACTGACTCAATATGAAAATCAACCATGGGAAACCATTTTTAATTAGCATTACCCATAGTCGATCAATGTCATCCATGATCAAATGTCACATTCTCACAAAAATTCTCTCAATATGAAAATTGCCCATGGCCAACTTCACACCTCCAGTTCCACAAAATATATATATATATATATTTTTCCTCGTTATTCACTTAGTGAGGGTGATAATGAGTTCTAATTGTTAACTCTAATGTCCTCTTGGCGAAGTTCTCTTTACTCATCTAGTCTCTAAGAAAACATTTAACATTCCAATTAGAGTCTTCTTAACCACCTACATATACCTCTTGGGCTTACACATCTTTATATATATATATATATATATAGGAACTACACATAGATAACTTATTCCCACATGTATATATATCTATGCATTACCTACATACAATTAAATATGTCCCAATTCACATATCCATGCACTTCCATATATATAGATATATATCTTATCTTCATGCAACGAATTATTTCACCTATATGTCTACATATTCCCACGTATGTAATTATATAGATACTTATTTCACATATTCCACATGTATATATATATATATAAACAATTCACATATAGGACTATATATTCTATACAAATAAACCCCTCGGCATTTATGGGCGTCCACGCATATGTCGTTATAGCGCTATTGACTTTCATATCATATATATGTATAAATTCTTCTTCGTTTCCCCTTTTTTTTGTTTATAAAGATTCGAGCGTAATTGTATACATATGGCAAGTACATAAAATTTTATAACAACCGCCCTTTCGTGTTAACGTGTCAACCCTATAATCCTTTCCGATAACCAGATCACGGAATGCGTGCTAACTTATCATAATAATTCATGTAAAACCTGTGTGTACCCGGTTTCTTGGTTTCGTGTTCATAGCAGGTGATGGTAAAGAGTTTAAAGGTGGCCAGGTCACCACGGTGCTAACCTAACCGAGGTGTGGGTAATGCACAGTGCCACGACCACAGGGTTGACTGGTTTCGACCGAGATTTAATTATCATTAATCGCACTCCGCCATTTCGCGTTTCCCGCTACCCGTCGAACTATAATCAACTATCGGTGGTGGGGTTTTTAATTGTTCGTTCTCTGGTATTGATTTTCACCGCCGTCGGGTGTCGCTGTGCCTTTGTAGGCACGCATCAGTGATCTGTCATGTATTGATTTAACGTGAATATATGTATCATGATGGCTAACGTTTTGGAACGCAGGGCTGGCGCCTCCTACCCTCGTTAGAGTACCATATACGATCTTAGGCCCATTCCATAGGCTACGTGTAGTGTGATCGTTGCACTCCTGCGCGACACAGTACTGGGCGAGCCGCTTTGGGCAGGTCAGGACCTGGTTTCTACTCTTTTCACTTCATCGAGTACACTCTGTCGATGAGCCGAGTTGTTCCAAATCGACCTTCGGGGGATTCGTACCCTTCAGGGTTACGAGATTAGGGTTTTGCATGCCTTTCGATCGATCTCGGCCCGCCCTTCGTTATCACTCTATGACATATGCCCCATTTAATGCCTCGGTGTCCCGCTGGGATCTCGTTCCTGTTGAGAGAATTGTTTCGTTGCTAGCTCGCTCACGGTGGTAGCTGATCGAAGTGAGATGGGATATAGGAGAAGCACTCAGTCTGAGGTATGCGAGTTCCAGCGTGGTATTCTGTCGTCTTTCGTTCTTCAAATTTTTCTGGTATTTTCCTTCTCTTTATACCTCTATATCTGAACCTCGAAATGGATCACAGCGCAGGGTGGAGATCCCCGGGTTTCGGGCGATGTGCCGCGGCATTTAATTTTATTTTAGAGTTTGTGTTTGTAATATAATTTGTTTTTCTATTAACGTATTCACAAGTAATAAGGAGAGTTTTTTTGCATTCCATCTACTCTCACGGACCATATAATAGGATAATAGCTTTATGTTCTTACATTATTGCTACGTGTTTTGTTCGAACTCTGTGAATTTTTTCAGATCTTATCTCCAGGACGTATTTCACGGCGGCATACCGATGGTTTGTTAACCTAGTTAAGCCCTGAATTCGTCTGGCCCGTTCGACTCCAACTGTGTCGAAATATACTAGAGCCGAGCTCCTCCTGTATATTCGTCTCCATGCGGGGTAATCGGTCATGTTTAGCCGTGGGTCAATTTATCGTTTGAAACGTTGATTTGAGAGTAGCCGTGCGTTCTGTGTTATGCTGTGTGGCCTCGGCCTGCTTAGCATCTAATGGCTCAGACTATAATTTTAGTTCTAACTAACCTATACCTCCGCTACTAACTGTTTCCTTCCACCGTATGACAGTGAACGAACCCACGGCAGAATGATGGTCATTATGGTTTACCAATGACGGTTATTTAATCTCCCCGCATTCACATATATATATATATATATATTTTCTTTCTCACAGATCTACGTATTTCATGCAATCCATATCGTTTGTACCGAGTCGTTTATCGTCGAAAACCTATAGCATGCTTTCGGTTGTATTTCAAATTTTGTGTTTCTTAGTGGTGCCGGTTAACTCATTCAGAGTTTCACTTATCCTCATTTATTCCAGGTCAGTATTCGGGTGTTAAATTATTTACATTCGCCTGCATGCTAACATTGTTAGCTCTGTCTACCGAATGTATTGAATGGTGACAACGCTTTGCCGAATCATAGCAATGAGGCGCAGTCGGTAGTAAGTTAAGGTCAGATATTGTTTCATTTCAGTTTGATCAAAATTCGTTGCCGGAAGAGTAGCAACCGGCGTACGACTATGTAGTCGTACCGCAACTCCATGCATAATTTCCTCATTTTTAATTATTAACAGTAGAGTTTATGCCGTATGCTCGTCTTTTAATTTCATATTAAGTCGTTTCATATAATGATTAACCAGGTCAAAGGTTATAACCGATGTAAGGTTCACGTTTTCATATTTATGGTTGCCGTAAGGTTAATGCGTAGGTTTAACAACTAATGATTATAGATATGCGTAGTTTCCACTTCTAAGATCGCATAGGAATAATGATAAAGTCACTCTATCATATCTCTCTCGCGGCGATGTATAGTTTTTAATATATCGATTTATATTTGCATGCTAACCTATAGGTTTCGTTATTATGTTTACATATATGGACTTTGTATATCCATGTCTCTTTTTTATCAAAGTGGATTAGATGAGTATAGCGCCACGTATTTACTCCACAAATTTGGAAGTATATGTATTCATTCGATAGTTTATGGGTAATTAAAACTTTACACATAGATTCACTCTTTTACCCTAATACTTAATTAAAAAGGTTAGAGATGAATTCGGCATACAAGTGCTCTATATTATTTTTAAATATGGAATCACTTAAATAGTATTGCTTTAATACTTTGTTTAGTAGGAATACGTATTATAAGGTCATTGTTGTTAATTTATATGGTCCAGTTGCTATATGTCTATATGCATTCCCTAGTGCATGACTAGGAGACTTTCAGAATAAGTTACATCATTTATTATAGTACTGGTTCCAAAGATTAAGGATGATTTTACAACAATGTAATAGATACACTTATAACTGTTATAATAATCATATAGCATAGAGATTTCTTCAATGTCCCATTCTACTGCTCTTATTTGCTTATTTTTTTTTCATTGAAACTTTAGCCCTGATATATCTATTCTCTAGCATATACCTAAGCACATAATATCACCTGTGTCTACAGAGATCAAACCAATAATTAATCATCTATGGAGGTCAAGTAACTTCAGATTTAAACCGACCTTGGTTTAGAGTTTCTGGAGGTTCTACTCTATAGATTTTCCGGTCTACAACTACACAGAATCTGGAAGGTGAATGCCTAAGGATAGATTATGTTAAATGTAGTACCAAAATTTCTCATTATCATAGAAATCAAATTTTATATCTAGCCAATTCATACTGTAATAAAAAAGAGTAACAAGAATTCAGAACAAACCACAAAATCTGCAATGACCAACCTCCCAACCTTAGAATCCTCTTTATCTCCCAGGATTCACCCCCGAGCTGAGATCACCTCCTAGCACAGATCAACCTCTGATCTGCTGAGGAGCAGCTTATTTAAGCTCATAATTCCCCAAAGCATGTTTCTAATTCTGCGTCCAGAATAGCAGGATGCTTTCTTTCCTGTTTAGCCTAGGCTTCCCATCTTGGGATTCTTTAAAGTTGTTTTAAGCTTTTCCTCAGCTTTTCCAGCTTTTTCTCACCTCTTCCCAACTACTCCTCTTCATTGGGGAAATTTAGATTCCTCCTCAAATCTAAATAAATTTCTTTCAAGGATTTTTGAAAGATTTTTGGGGATTTATTGCCTTATCCATCCTCATGAATTTGGCAAGTGATCTCAAATTCTCTTTTTGGTCAAAATGCACAATCATTTTATTTATTTCCTCAAATAAAATATGCAAATACATTCACACCACACTCATCCCTTGGGGTCCACCCCCTTAGGATTAAAGTTCAAATGTCTAACTTTAAAAATTCAACACACAAATTGGGGGTGTTACATATTCCCCCTCTGAAAATAAACACCGTCCTCGGTGTTGTTATTCAACTACTAGAGTTTATTTAAACAAAAATGGATATTTCTCCATCATTTCAGCTTCCCTTTCCCAGGTGGCTTCTTCAGCAGTAAAGTGCTTCCACTGCACTTTTACTCTGGCCACTGTTTTGTTTCTTAATTCAATTTCTTCCCGCTCCAATATTTGAAGCGGTTCTGGCAGAAACTCCCCTTCTGGTTCCACCTGTACAACATTCCAATCAACTATGTGAGAAGCATCATGCACATACCTTTTTAATAATGAAACATGAAACACATTATGCACTCTAACATGGGGTGGTAAGGCCAGCTTGTAAGCCACTGGTCCCACCCTTTCTAAAACTTCAAAAGGCCCACAATATCTAGGAGCTAGTTTTGCGCAACTTCCTGCATAAAGTGTGCTCTTTTTGGGTTTGATGCGCAAATACACATGATCCCCTACTTTGAATTCGCGATGCACTCTTTTCTTATCAGCATAGCTCTTCTGTCGATCTTGTGCTGTCTTGATATTTCTCTGTATTTGCTTGACAATTTTTTCCATCTCTTGTAGTGCATCTGGTCCCAATACCAGTTTATCCTCTGGTTGACTCCAACTCAAGGGAGTGCGACACTTTCTCCCATAAAGTGCCTCAAACGGACTCATCTTAATAGAGGATTGGTAGCTATTATTATAGGCAAACTCAGCCAAATGCAGATACTCTTCCCATTTTGATGGCCTATCCATCACGTACATTCTCAGCATATCCTCTAAAATTTGATTTGTTCTTTCTGTTTGCCCATCAGTTTGAGGGTGATAGGCAGTACTAAAATTCAGCTTAGTACCCATCCCTCCAAACAATCCTTTCCAAAATGCGGCTGTAAACTTAGCATCTCGATCTGAGACAATTACTTTGGGCACCCCATGAAGCCTTACTATCTCCTTCAGGAAAACATTTGCTACTTGAGCTGTTCTGAAAGTAGATTTGACTGGTATAAAGTGAGCAGCTTTGGTTAGAGTGTCTACTACTACCATTACTGAATCATGTTGGTATTTGGTTTTGGGTAGTCCTGTTATAAAATCCATGGAAACTGTATCCCATTTCCATTCTGCAATTGGCAGGGGATTTAAAAGCCCTGCTGGGTGTTGATGCTCAACTTTGACTAACTGACATTCCATACATCTACTTAAATACTCTGCCACATCTCTTTTCATTCCTGGCCAGAACAGCTTCTTCTTCAAGGCTGTTAACATCTTTTGGTATCCTGGATGTCCTGCATAGGGCTGTTTGTGATATTCATCTAGTATTTCTTTTTTCAATGACTCTATATTTGGAATATACAACCTGTTTTTGTAATAGAGCAACCCTTTTTGGTTTTTAGTGAAATCAGTTTTATCCCTTTTCTGCTGTTTCACCAAGAGTGTTTCATAGTTGGGATCTTGATTTGCTGCTTTTACCACCAATTCCTCTATCTCCATCTGAGCACTACTCCCAATGTTGTTTAAATGTTGACAAGCATTTCTACTTAAGGCATCAGCAACTTTGTTTTCTTTCCCCTTGATATGTTTTATGTCCATATCAAATTCACTTAGAAAAGACAACCACCTAGCTTGTCTTGCATTCAGGTCAGTTTGGGAGAAAAAATACTTGAGGCTGATATGATCAGTCATCAAGGTGAACTTCTTCCCCAGCAGATAGTGCCTCCACATTTTTAAAGCATGAATAACAGCTGCAAACTCCAAACCATATGCACTATAATTCTGTTCATGTACTTTCAGTATCCTAGATTCATAGGCAATGACTGAATTTTCCTGTAACAGAACTCCTCCCAGCCCTTTTCTGCAAGCATCTGTACATACCACAAACTCTTTATCAGGATCAGCAATTTTTAATATAGGGGCTGAAATAAGCTTTTGTTTCAATTGTTCGAAACTGTTTTGACATTTCTCAGTCCACACAAACTTAACACCCTTCCTTTGTAATGAGGTTATGGGATTTGCTATAGCAGAAAATCTCTCCACAAATATGCGATAATAGCCTACAATTCCCATAAATGATCTTACTGCTGAGACATCAGTGGGAACTGGCCACTCTTTGATAGCTTTTATCTTTTCAGGGTCAACTGCCAACCCTTTTTCAGAAATTATATGACCCAGATATTGAATTTTATCTTTATAAAATTCACATTTGCTGAACTTGGCATATAGCTGGTTTTCTTTTAAAGTCTGCAACACTATTCTCAAATGTTCCTTATGTTCCTCTTCATCTTTAGAATAGACTAAGATATCATCAATGAACACCAGAACAAATTTGTCCAAATACTTATTCAACACACTGTTCATCAGACACATAAAGGTGGCAGGGGCATTCGTCAAACCAAAAGGTAGGACTACAAATTCATAATGCCCATACCTGGTTCGAAATGTTGTTTTGCTGATGTCTTCTTCTTTAATTCTGAGCTGGTGATACCCAGTTCTGAGGTCTATCTTAGAGAAGACCGAAGCTCCTCTCACTTGATCAAAAAGATCATCAATTCTAGGAAGTGGATATCTATTCTTAATAGTCAATTTGTTTAGTTGACGATAGTCAATACACATCGTAAAAGTTCCATCCTTCTTTTTCACGAATAAAACTGGGGCTCCCCAAGGAGATACACTTGGTCTTATATACCCTTTATCTAACAATTCCTGTAATTTCATTTTCAGTTCCATTAGTTCAGGAGGGCTCATTCGATAAGGTGCTCGGGAAACAGGTGTTGCTCCTGGTACCAGATCGATTGAAAAATCAATCTCTCTTTTGGGGGGAAGATGAAGAATTTCCTTGGGAAAAACTTCCTTAAATTCTCTTATGACTGGTATAGCATCCAGCAACTCTTCCTCAGTTTGCTGTTCTATTTCTTCTACATGCACTGCATAGACTTGGTATCCTTTTCTAGCTGTTCTTTTCAATTGTAAGGCTGATATTTGTCTTACAGAAATGGACTTTGGTTTCCCTTTTAATGTAAAAGGTTTCCCTTCTTCATCCACACAATGCAGGGTTTTATCCCAGCAGTTCATTAGAGCTTTCTTCTTTTCTAGCCAATCCATTCCTATCAGCAAGTCATAGGATCCTAATGGCAATATGTTCAAGTTTACTTCTGTTGAACAAACATTTAATTGTATTGCTGTTTTGGGCAACTTATGAGTGACTTTTCTCTTAGTTCCAGTGGCTAGCTGTACCAACCATGGCTGCTGAAATTTTTTAGGTTTAATTTTACATTTTTCTACAATTCCAGGACTAATATAACTCAAAGAAGCACCTGGATCAATCAAAACAGTAATAGGTAGTTCAGAAATCTTACCCTCCATTTCCACCATGGTTGCTTGATGTTCTGCTTGTCTATTTTCCAATGCCGCACTGATAGTTGGTATATTTCTGGCTATGTCATTGACTGTTATTGCCTCTCGCTCTCTGCTGATCAGGTGTATATTTCGATGGGGGCAGTCCCTCATCATATGGGGTTCTCCACAGCCCCAACATTTCAGAGGTTCCTTCATTCTGACTGTCCCTTCCCTTCTATTGTTCCCTTCTACTGGTTTTGAAACCACTTGGGACTGAGCAGTTTGACTTTCTTTTGGTTTGCTGAACTTTTTCCTTTGATGATCTCTACCAAAATTCCTTAAATATGCTGGTTTTGGTCTCTTTCCTTTGAACTCACCCTTGTTCATCCAACTCTTCCCTTGTTCAGCTTTACCTTTAAACTGTTGATAGCATAATCTTGCTTTTCTAACAGCTTCATCCATGGTCTTTGGGTTGTCAAACTCAATTTTCTCCTTGTACACAGTAGGCAAACAATTTAAAAACCTTTTCACTTTTGCCTTTTCTTCCCTAATGTAAGGGACATACCTCAGTAAATTAGTAAACTTAGTGACAAACTCATCAATAGTGAGCTGCCCTAGCCTAAGCTCATGGAATTCTTTTGCTTTATCGTCATAATAACGTTCATTCAAATAACGACTTTTGAACTTTGTCTGAAAATCTTCCCAAGTAACTGTTTTTTCATCAATGGCATGCACCATTTTTGTCTCTTCCCACCACAGTGTGGCTTTTCCTTGCAGCTGATACACAACTAATCTGGCCTTCAGATTGCTCTCATATTCATATACTTGGAAATACTTGATCATGTTCAGCAACCAAGCTTCAGCATCCTCCTCCTTCTCCCCATCATAGGAAGGAGGTTTGATCTTTCTAAATTCTCCCTGCAACTCTCTTTTCTGTTTATGCTGCTGTCTAGCAGCATCATCCTCATCAGACTCATCCATTTTTCTCTTTCCAGAACCTTCGCCTTCCTGGCTGTTCCTAGAAGTTAGCTCTCTGATGAGCTTTTCCTGCTCCTTACTGGCTGATGACAACATGTCATTTTGGCTTCTTAATTCAGCCAACTCTCGTTGCATCCTGTGCAACATAGCCAGTACCGGGGCATTGGGATCTGGAGTAGCAAACTCATCCCACAGATCCACATAAATCCCGTCACCTTCAGCCATTTCAACTGTATACACTTACAACACAGATTAGCAAGAGTTTATAAAACTTCAAAAAAAACAAACTATGTAATACGTAATGAGCACAAAATTGACAGCCCAATTTTTTTGTAACAAGTTCTCTGATACCATTTGTCACACCTTTAGTTCCACAATTTTTTTTTATTTTTATTTTTTTCCTCGTTATTCACTTAGTGAGGGTGATAATGAGTTCTAATTGTTAACTCTAATGTCCTCTTGGCAAAGTTCTCTTTACTCATCTAGTCTCTAAGAAAACATTTAACATTCCACTTAGAGTCTTTTTAACCACCTACATATACCTCTTGGGCTTACACATCTTTATATATTAATAAATATATATATATATATATATATATATATATATATATAGGAACTACACATATATAACTTATTCCCACATGTATATATATCTATGCATTACCTACATACAATTAAATATGTCCCAATTCACATATCTATGCACTTCCATATATATAGATATATATCTTATCTTCATGCAACGAATTATTTCACCTATATGTCTACATATTCCCACCTATGTAATTATATAGATACTTATTTCACATATTCCACATGTATATATCTATATATAAACAATTCACATATAGGACTATATATTCTATACAAATAAACCACTCGGCATTTATGGGCGTCCACGCATATGTCGTTATAGCGCTATTGACTTTCATATCATATATATGTATAAATTCTTCTTCGTTTCCCCTTTTTTTTGTTTATAAAGATTCGAGCGTAATTGTATACATATGGCAAGTACATAAAATTTTATAACAACTGCCCTTTCGTGTTAACGTGTCAACCCTATAATCCTTTTCGATAACCAGATCACGGAATGCGTGCTAACTTATCATAATAATTCATGTAAAACCTGTGTGTTCCCGGTTTCTTGGTTTCGTGTTCATAGCAGGTGATGGTAAAGAGTTTAAAGGTGGCCAGGTCACCACGGTGCTAACCTAACCGAGGTGTGGGTAATGCACAGTGCCACGACCACAGGGTTGACTGGTTTCGACCGGGATTTAATTATCATTAATCGCACTCCGCCATTTCGCGTTTCCCGCTACCCGTCGAACTATAATCAACTATCGGTGGTGGGGTTTTTAATTGTTCGTTCTCTGGTATTGATTTTCATCGCCGTGGGGTGTCGCTGTGCCTTTGTAGGCACGCATCAGTGATCTGTCATGTATTGATTTAACGTGAAGATATGTATCATGATGGCTAACGTTTTGGAACGCAGGGCTGGCGCCTCCTACCCGCGTTAGAGTACCATATACGATCTTAGGCCCATTCCATAGGCTACGTGTAGTGTGATCGTTGCACTCCTACGCGGCACAGTACTGGGCGAGCCGCTTTGGGCAGGTCAGGACCTGGTTTCTACTCTTTTCACTTCATCGAGTACACTCTGTCGATGAGCCGAGTTGTTCCAAATCAACTTGGGGATTCTGTACCCTTCGAGGGTTACGAGATTAGGGTTTTGCACAGCCTTTCGACTGATCTCGGGCCTGCCCTTCGTTATCACTCTACGGCATATGCCCTATTTATCAGCTCAGGTCTCAGTTGGGATCGCGTTCCTGTTGAGAGAATTGTTTCGTTGCTAGCTTGCTCACGGTGGGGACTGATCGAAATGAGTTTTGATACAGGCGAAGCACTCAGTTTGAGGTATGCGAGTTCCATCGTAGTATTCTGTCGTCTTTCATTCTTCAAATTGTTCTGGTATTTTCCTTCTCTTTATACCTCTATATCTGAACCTGAAATGGATCGTTTGTGTAGAGGGTGGAGATCCTGGGGTTTCTGGGCGACAGGCTACAGATTTAATTTTATTTTAGAGTTCGTGTTTGTAATATAATTTGTTTTTCTATTAACCTATTTAGCGCAGTCGAAGGAGAGTTTTTTTGTATTCCATCTACTCTCGGCTGGACCATATAATAGGATAGCTTTATGCTCTTACATTATTGTTACGTGTTTTGTTCGAACTCTGTGATTATTTTCAGATCATATCTCCAGAACTTATTTCATGGCGGCATACCGATGGTTTGTTAACCTAGTTAAGCCCTGAATTCGTATGGCCCGTTGGACTCCAACTATGTCGAAATGTATCAGAGCCGAGCTCCTCCCGGCTATTCGTCTCCATGCGAGGTAATCTGTCATGTTTAGCTGTGGTTCAATTTATCGTTTGAAACGTGATTTGCGAGTAGCTGTGCGTTCTGTGTTATGATGTGTGGCCTCGGCGTGCTTAGCATCTACTGGCTCAGACTATAATTTTATTTCTATCAACCTATAACTCCACTACTAACTGTTTCCTTCCACCGTCTGACAGTAACAAACCCACGGCCGAATGATGGTCCTTATGGTTTACCCATGACTGTTATTTAATCTCCCGATATTCAGATATATATATATATATTTTTTCTTGCTCACAGATCTACGTATTTCATGCAATCCATATCGTTTGTACCGAGTCATTTATCGTTGAAAACCTATAGCATGCTTTCGGTTGTATTTCAAATTTTGTGTTTCTCAGTGGTGCCGGTTAACTCATTCAGAGTTTCACTTATCCTCATTTATTCCTGGTCAGTATTCGGGTGTTAAATTATTTACATTCGCCTGCATGCTAACATTGTTAGCTCTGTCTACCGAATGTATTGAATGGTGACAATGCTTTGCCGAATCATAGCAATGAGGCGCAGTCGGTAGTAAGTTAAGGTCAGATATTGTTTCATTTCAGTTTGATCAAAATTCGTTGCCGGAAGAGTAGCAACCGGCGTACTCCTATGTAGTCGTACCGCAACTCCATGCATAATTTCCTCATTTTTAATTATTAACAGTAGAGTTTATGCCATATGCTCGTCTTTTAATTTCATATTAAGTCGTTTCATATAATGATTAACCACGTCAAAGGTTATAACCGATGTAAGGTTCACGTTTTCATATTTATGGTTGCCGTAAGGTTAATGCGTAGGTTTAACAACTAATGATTATAGAGATGCGTAGTTGCCACTTCTAAGATCGCATAGGAATAATGATAAAGTCACTCTATCATATCTCGCTCGCGGCGATGTATAGTTTTTAATATATCGATTTATATTTGCATGCTAACCTATAGGTTTCGTTATTATGTTTACATATATGGACTTTGTATATCCATGTCTCTTTTTTATCAAAGTGGATTAGATGAGTTTAGCGCCACGTATTTACTCCACAAATTTGGAAGTATATGTATTCATTCGATAGTTTATGGGTAATTAAAACTTTACACATAGATTCACTCTTTTACCCTAATACTTAATTAAAAAGGTTAGAGATGAATTCGGCAT